>PVKN010039591.1:0-10856 GCA_004027915.1 Capromys pilorides
GAGTGTGCAGCAAAGGCCCTCCTCAATCTAAACAAGGCTTGCAAGTCGTTAGAGGCTGTATGTGCGAAGCACACTGCAGAGTAGCCCATGGCATTTCCTTTCAGTGGAAGTACAGCAAGATCAGTATCTATAATGGAAGCCAAGATAATATCTCATTTGCTAACATGGAGTAATCATTTCATCTTGCTTTAGAGATACAGATGACTGACAGTTACAATGATTCTGTGTGAAGGCTATCTTACGTGAAAAAAAAATGTGTTTTAATTTTGGTTAAAATAAAGAGAAACCAACTTAAACAATGACAACCAACTCCATCACTCCAAGGTGGCTGATGGTCCCCAAGGAAGCATGCTTCCTCTCTGTGTTCAGGTGGATAAGCCTCACTGACCCGCTCTTGGAGCCAACAGATTAATCAAGTGCCTTGTGTTCAATGGCCTGCTCTCTCCCCTTCCATTTCTGTATAATTAGGTCTCTTTAATGTTGTATGTTTCAGGACTTCACTTTGTAAATAGTTCTATAATAAATGCTGTAATTAATCTAATAGCACTTGGACTGTATTACATGTAAGGGGGTGTCCTCTCTAAGCAACTCCTGGAATGAGGCCAGAGAACCTCTGTGTAGAGGTAAACTTGCCAGGAACCCCCCAGCAGATGTTCTAGAGAATAGAGGGGGGAAGCAGAGGCACAATTTTGAATGCAGCTTAAAATGCTTATCACATATCTAGTACTATTCTCTGAGATCCACCAACTGGTTCACATTTCTGCTGGGAACAAACCAAGGGGACCCACACAACAAAGCCTCTGTTGCTATATTCTTATTTCCCTAGAGAAAAGGACTACCACTATGTCTGAGGATCTTGCAAATGAAGTCCAGGACCTATTTTCCATTCCCAACTGTGGAGAAGGAGTCTGCAGTTCTGTCACAGGTCTCAGGGTTCCTGGAATCAGTAGTTTCTATTTCCATTTCTTGCGAGAGATGTCTGTGAGGCTGCTGGTGGGGAAAGGTGAGGGTTGCTCAAGAGGATTTGAGCTTGTTTTAATGCCACTACTTTCAACACTCCAGTGCAAAGTTGCGGAGGTTGGCAGACAGCACAGTGTGGAGCCCCTTCCCCTGGAGGGCATGTTCTAGAAGGAATTGCTGGAGAGAGATACTCATGAACGTCCCAGTTCAATAGATCTGGCAGACATTATTCAGGTTTATCTCTCCCTCCAGTCAGTCCATCATTATCACTGAATCTGTCCCTTGATAAAATCTGTTTGGTGGGTGATACGTTTTCACCCAGGATATATGCTGATTCAAATACACAGCTTCCGGTAAATCACAGTGTTTTCATTTTTATGGATTCCATGGTGCCTATTTATAGTCTAAACTTTGAAATAAATTCTCACACTCAAGAAAGGGCTGTCTGGTGTATGAAATCTATTTGGCATAAATGCCACTCATGGAGGAGGGGAGGTTGTCCCTGTAGCTTCACTTGAAAATAAGTCTTCTGGGTTCAGGCTTTGCCTTCTGAGAACTTAAATGTTTCAGACTCCACTTTAGTAGTCTGTGGCTATCATAGAAGGTTGACTTGAGTTTCTGCACCGAGACTGAAGGATGTTGAAGCCGAAAGTCTATCTAATGAGCCATTTGTTCATATATGTATGCACTCAGCTAACAAGTATGAGTTGAATACTCATCACACCTATGTCAAAGGCATTGGCATTGGTATCCCCACACTTGCCCTTGCCTTAAGAGGACAAATAGTGGAATGAGGTTCAGAGTCCTCTGGCCTCATTAACTTTTGAAATCTACAAACCCCAAATAATATTTGTGTACCAACCCACAAGAAACATTTTTAAATGAAAAAAAATATGTGTGTATATGTACAGTTGCTTCCTGGAGCTACCCAGCTCTTCAATTCTGAACCCTGCCAATTTTTTCTGGCCTAAGGTAGATTGCCATATCTGCCTAAGTTGTATGCCATTAAACTAAATCAGTCAAAGTCATAGCTTCTGTTACAAAGATGGTATTAATAAAAACGTTACCATATGATTAATAAAACAAGAACTGTAAAAGCCAGCCCTCTGGCATTCAATTTTGTTCATGCACATCATAGCTTGAAATAAATTGTTAGAAGTTAACAATGTTGCAAAATTAGTCATGTTGGGCTTTAAATATGATTCTTTAAAAATCTTATATTAAATGTCCTTGGGTGACAGCACCTGAAAGAACAGTGTACACTTCGAAAGAACCTTTAGAGGACCTAATAATGCAATAAACCACATTGGCAAAGCCAATCAATTAAAGTTGCAAAGTATGCCTACAGGAACTGAGGCCCAGTGTTCTTTGAGAATTCATACTTCACAAAAATGGATATAGTTAGAGGTGTGGTTGAAGTTCTGAGCCCTGAGGTGAAATTTTAGGCAGGCCATCTATGTAACCTTCATATTTGTGCATCGATACCCTTTACTATGATGTAAGCCCAATATGTGGAGGGTAATATTTAAAATTTTAATATATTTTAATGCATGTTTAATCTTTGTTATTATAAAAACAATGTAGGAAGGTAAAGGATGAAATAAAATAAAAATTTTCCTGTACTACCTTACATTTGACCCTATAGTTGCTCATTCCCGCTCACGAGAATCATCACCACCACTGGTCTGTATCCTTCCAGATCTTATTCAAAGCAAGGAATACATGACAATGAACATTAAAGTATCCAAGGAAATTACATGCAAAGCAACACATCTCAATCTTCCATATTTCAGCTCCATTTACCAAAGGAAACCACTTTGAGCCAGTTCTCTTCTTCACCTCATCCAGAGGTTACCTCCACACCCTTAGACATTTGGCCTAAATCTCTCTTTCCTGACTTAGCCACTTGGAGCTGCTTCCAGAGCTCACCCGAATCACTTTTCTCTCCACCACCTCCCAACCTCACGTGTCTATTTTCAGCCCTAGTTGCTAGCTCTACTGACTGAAACAGTTGGTGTTGCCCTAGATGTTTTGCAACTTTAGGCTTTTGTACCTCAAGCTGTGTCTGGACCTCCCTCCTACCACATGGGGTGAGTAAATCAGAGCCCCTTTCATGTTTCTGAACTTTCTTCCTCTTCAACTATTAGGCCCATGACTTTACGCTCTCTTCTCTCAGCATAATCATATGCTGAAATTCTTATTCTTTTTCCCCCGAAGTCTGTATTTTTAAAAATGAGGTCCTAGTTTCAATATAAGATGGCATACTACACATCCGTGTTTACTTTTTCAGTCCCCGAATGCTATTGGGCTGACAACATAAAGGGATGAGCGAAGTTGAAAAGAGAAAGGAAGAACAAGGCCTAAAGGCTGATGAGGCCGGGAAGAATCCTGCTGAGTAGCCTCAGCAGTACAGCTCAGCTGGGCTCTGCAGGGCTCTGTATCGGTGGTGAAGCTCAAGAAAGGTGCCAAGCGCTGGGGTGGCAACAGAGATCGGGACTGGGTGGAGAATGGGTAGCCATGGAAGTGACTTGCTGGGAGAAATTTTCTGAAGTACACATGCTCTTTCTCTTTCCCCCTTCCCTTCACAAATGTACACCTGGCCTTCAGTGCTCAGCTACAGTCAGAGAGTTGTTCTCTAAGGAATTGGAGAGTTCTAGGGAGCTGTGAATGGCAGTAGGTGCCCAGGGCTCTCTAATTGGGAATAAAAGAGCAAGGTGTTGGGCAGGTTTCTCTCACAGGGCCCTAAAGGCAAATTCCTTATAGACACAGACATTTCCTCTTACCAGCTTCTTTTTAGATGTAAAACACAAATACTCGTATCTAGAAGCCATCCACACAAGCTTCTTGGTTAGGACACTATATGAGGACAGAAGGCTGAAATGCTGGAAAGGACTTCAGGGGAAAAAGAACAAGAATTTCAGCCTTTTCACTGAGGACAATGTCTCTAATTATTTCCGTCAGTATGCAATAGTGACCCATGTGACCCATGCTTTGCTAACTTGCTCCTGCAAAAAGCCATCTCAGCAGGACACACTGAGCTCCCACAGCTTTAACCCCTCAACAGTTCCCATAGAAAACCAAGTTCCTTGGGGACTGTCCTCCTCCAAATATTTCTGCTAATCCCTAAATCAGCATATTTATTCTCTGTCAAGTTGAGGCTCTCCCCAGTTATCTCTGCCACTACCTCAGGTCTGTGAAACTGGAACTCGGCACCCTCGGGCTGAGTCATGGCTGTCCCAGTACCAGCTGAGTGGGCATAACACATTGTCTTCTGAGGGAACACCTGCCAACTCATCTGGCCTTGGCTCATTTTGTGAGGTGGGAACACAGACATGACTTCCTTCTCACTCATTCCCAGTCAGAGAGGGTCACGTGCAGGGCTGCTCTAACTCCAGCCTTGTCAAGGATTTACAGAAACATCTACTTTCTCTGAAGTGAAATAGCTGTGGCACTTTGGAGGGCATGGGTGGGCATCTTGGGGGATTTCCCTTTGTGACTCTCCAAGCAGCCGATGGTTTCCTGGCCCTCAAAGAGCTGGCAGTGCTTGGAACTCTCTGAGGAAAGGGAGACAGCATGTTGGTCCTGCTTGCGTGCTCTTCTCTTCTAGTTAGAAAGAAGGAGGATGAGAGGGGGCAGGGCAGAGAACCTCATAAAAAGTGATTTGAGTGCAGTCCACTACAGGATTTAGTGAAGTCACTTTTCTAATTGCGTGAACAACATTTCATTCATGGAGAAGATGTTGCCAAGTCCATCTCACTCTTGTTCTCTCCATCTAACTTCAGTCTCCTTTCCCACCCCAGGGCATCAGAACTCATGTTTGACGATGAACTCCTTGTGGGATTGAAGTATCCCCATCTCTGAAGGAGCATCTTTTAGTCCAAGCATATCAGCAAGTGGAAACAGACTCTGAGAGAAGGCAGCACCTGTCTAGACCACATGCAGGACCTGAGGCTTAAGAGGAAGCTTTCTTTGCCAGACATCACTTATGGTATCTTTTGTTATCATCTGGGCATACCATTTTCCCTGACTCTGTGGGATAATTGAACCAAAACACAGCTCTCAAATATCAGGAGAGCCCTCTAGTAGCTGGGTAGAAAGAGCCTTATTAAATAAAGTGCTTCCACCTAGACTACAAACGGAGAGCCATGTCTGGAATCTAAGTCTGTGCATTTCCATCCTACAGTCACTGTCCTCCTGTAGGTTTGAGGGAACAATCTCTGCTCTTTTATTCCCAATTAGAGAGCTCTGGGCATCCACTGCCATTCACAGCTCCCTAGAAGTTGGTTGAACCACCCTGCCTTACAGAAGTCCTGGTACTTAGACTCCTTTTTATCATACTACAGTGGCTCAGGACACAGCCCAATAGACTTCTGGGTCTGAAGCTCAACCATCCTTCTTGGGATCCTGTGTTTCCAAAGAGCATTCATTTGTTTTCCTACTATGATGAGAAGTAAGAGACAGCAGAATAAAAGTGACTTCTAATCCTGGCTCCATATTCCCTTGCAGCCTGGATAATTCCGTTCAACCTTACTGGATCTCAGTGTGTTTGTCAGCAAACTAATGAATTTGCAATAAATCAATGGTTTTCATTTTATAAGCCTCAACCCTTTTCTTCAAACAAAATGATATGGAGCAGTCCATGTGACAAAGAATATTTTTAAAAAGCACAGTGTTCAGGTTGAAACAGGGTGGAGAGACTTACCTGTTCTCTCTTGCCCTGATATTACACAGTCCCTTGAGTGACCCCAGGAAGTCCCCATGACTCTACGGAGCATAATTTGAAAACCATAGCCTTATGATTGAGCTGCTTCTGAGTTCCAAAAGCCTGTGACCTGAAGTAATAGCAAGAAAATATTGGACTATATCTCACTGGATGTTATGCCAAAATATTCTTGAGAGAAGACATGATACAGAACTTCCAGCCTAAAGCTCAAGTCAGAGGATTCCCTAAGTTCAAGTTTTAGGCTTCAACAATGAAAGAGTGGCTTGAACAATAAGAATGCACGTATTGTCTCACAGTGTGGATAATACATGAGGATGGAAGTCCAAGCTCTAGGCATCAGCAGGGGTGATTCATGTAGAGCACTTCAAGGAAAAATATGGTACATACCTCTTCTCTACTTCCATGGGTTGGCTGACAGTTTTTTGGTATTCCTTGGCTTATGAACACAGCATTCAATCTGTATCTTAAACTTCTCATGGTCTTCTGTGTGTGTGTGTGTAGGGGGGCAAATATCTACGTGTGTGCATACTTATGTCCATAGCCAATCCACCCTTTGACAATAACACCGTATAAGGACCCCCGCGTCACCATGACTTTATGCTGACTAATTACATGTGCAACAATTTCATTTTTCAGATCAAGCCACAATCTGAGGTACTGGAAGTTAGAATGTGTACATATGAATTCCGAAGGCACACAACTCAACCATAACATGATGTGTTACCTTGGGCAAATTATGTTCCCTTTCTTGGCCTTCATTTTTAAGAACTCTTTCTCAGAGCTGCTGTCCAAAGACAAAGGAAGTGCATACGAAGAATTCAGCAACTGTTAGCTAATGATATGGACACTTTTACTTGTTTCATTTGCAGAATCCATTGACTGATTGACTGCCATTTCCCTAGTACTTCTTTTAAGGAGTTCCACTTGGTACAGTTTTAATGTAGCTGTAGATAGAGTCCTGGGCATCATCTATATGACTTCCTAGATCCTCCAGTGATTTCTGAGATAATTACCACTCGTAGCTGTATGAGCTCACACACTATTTCTCCATCACCTTATTTGGATTCATCAAAAGTATTTGTATTCTCCCAACTGGGTTGTGAATGAGTGGCTGAGTGCAAATAATAAACACTAATTGGCTTTTGCCAAAAGCCAGACATACGCTAAGAGGATAGGAGAGCCCCCATCTACTTTCATTTAGGCTTTTTCTTTTCTTTTCTTTTGAGTTTTCTGTCTATTTTCTTTTCCTGTGATTTAGTTTTTCTCGTGTTAAATGTTTCCCAGGTCCCTGTGTACAGGAAGTCTGTAATCCACATCTGCTCTCCAAACACAGGGAAGTCTTTCTGTGCCTTTGAATGACGGTAAACATAAATGCTGTCGTTCTTTGTGACCTCTGCACTCCTTGCAATATCTTTACCCACTTCTTTTTCTGAGAGTGAATATATTTAAACACTATCTAGAGTTCTGATGACAGAACTCTAATGTACTAATGTAAAGCAGGGCATTTGGTGTTGGTTATAAGCCTAATCCATGCTGCCATCCTTGCCGCCTGAGGAGGAAGACAGCACAAATCGGAATGGCGATTTGACAAATAGGTTTCCAGGCCCAAAACACTCATCTACAGGCTTTTATAAATCAGGTTGGTGGGGCTTCTGTCTGCCTGCTTGTGCATTTGTCATTTCTGCCAGAGGATCAAAGATGAAGCTAGGAGACATAATTTTGTCTGTATCTGGAAAGAAGTGAATGGACCCTTTAACAAATAAATTAATGTCAAACTTTGTTGCTCTGGGTTTTGGCTAAAAATGTAGCATCAGGACTAGTAGCTCTTTTTGAAGAGCAAGATTATAAATAAAACTACAAAACTGAAATGGCAGTACTACGTGGTAGGGTCAATTTTCCCCAGATACAAAGAGGTTCTGTCAAATTTCCCTTTGACTTGTGGTTTTTCAAAGTGATATTCAAAGATTTCAAGTTAGCTTTGTGCTCATGTCTTTTGAGAAAAATTAGATGTGATCTTCTTTCTTGCTCCTCTTTCTGAATAAATCACATATTATTATAGTGCAAATGGAAAGAAAGAGCAGTGAAAGTAGAAAGACCTTTGGTAGTGTGTTTACCAGATAAAATCTAGATGCAGTTTAAAAGGAAAAAAAAAATTATAAGAAAAGATTTGTCTTACATCTTTCAGGCATAGAATGGGATGTTATTAACAAGGTATTTAAAATTTTAAAAACCATGCTTCTCACTCAAGAAGTTTGCAAATGATTATTCTAATACATACAAAACATGGATCTAAAAGCAACATGGCCATTTTCCAAATGTTACCTCTTCAAACTCATGAACTCATTTGCCAGTATGAGAAATATAACTATCACATCAAGATCCAGCAGAAAGCCATAGCTTCACAGACACTGCTCACATTTTAATATCAGCCCTGTAGAAAGAGAAAGACTAGAAATGTAAGGGACCTGAGTAATATGACCTCAAGACACGACTGATGAATAGCATTGCTGGTCTATTCCCAATACATGTGGAATACCTCATCTTGATCTTTCATACCCTTTCTAATTTTTGAAGCTCAATATTAAGTTGAGCAGCAGACAGGTTAACAACATAGAATTCTTGTTGTGTGTGTGTATGTGTGTGTGTGTGTGTGTGTGTGTGTGTGTGTGTGCGTGCGTGCACGAACACAATACACATTTCACAAATAACTAAGATGTGTGTCTGTTTATTTCCAAAATCTGAAAACTTTACACTTCTCCCACTTAAGACATCTAACCATCGAGGCTGACTCCAGATACAAAGATTGCAAGCACTGGCCTAGAGGGGCTAGGGCCAAAATATTTGCTATCTTTGTAGCCCTTCTTTTTCTCTAATTTGTTGGTCTGCAAACTTAAGTTGTTAACCCTCCAGAAGAGAAGCTTAGTGATACTTTTGCTTTATAACATAGGAACTTGAGCTAACATCACTGTCTTTCTGAATATCAAATGCCTTAGGCTTAACATGGAACAGGTATTTTTTCATCAATCATTGATATTCTAATAAATTCCTATAGAATGTGATAAGAATAAATAATCACACATTTTTACACAGAAATTTAGGAATCTAACCATATATAAAATTATAGCAGGTCGGTCATATGGCATGTTTTCCTTATCTCTTGTTCTCTTTTATTACTTTTTTTTTTTTAAAAAAAAAACAAACATTTCCTTAGAGTATAGCAATAATTGGTATGATATGAGAAGCAGCACGCATCTAGTGAGGACTCAGGACATAAAAAAACCTGTACTGAGACATCCTGTAACTCAGTGGTGTCCCAAATTTTCTGTTCAAGGAAATTATGAGGCCACAGAGGAAAGGGATCAGCGATGTATAGTGTGCCTAAGGAGAGTCATCTAGAGAGAAAACATTCTCTCAGGCTTTCACAGAGAGCAAACTGGTCAAGCAATGGCTGTGACTCATACGGACAGCTGACATTGACAACAGTTCTACAAAGCACTGCATGTGGTTTCAGGATAAATCCTGAGGGAATTTGACTGACCTTGTCAGATACAAAAGTTGCATGTTTTGTTATATAAGTCTGGCTTTAAATTGGTCTCAACCACTCAGCAGAAAAGTTTAACCACAAGATATAAAAAGTAAAGCTATATTAATATGTTGAGTTGTAAAAGGCTCAAGTCAACAGCTTCTGACATTGCCAGTTCTGCTGATAACCCACTACTATTATGGACTATTGGACTATACATACAACTGCTTTCTCTTAGTTCAATGAGAAGAAATATTTGTACTAATAGTCTTTAGAAAAGTTATCATGTCTACATCTTGTACTCTGAACAACTATGAAGACAACAATATGCATCATATTAATTATTGTGGCTGTCCTACTAATGTGTTTTGAAACTGTCTCATTGTTATTTTTTCTTATTAAAATTAGTAACATTTAAAAAATAAAAACTGCAGGCGCGTATACAGATTCACCAGATGTTGACTCTGCATTCGCTATTGGCCTTTTGATATCAAGCATCCCTCCCCAGCTTTTATTTTAAAAGCATACAATATGCTCCATAACCTTCAACCACACTGTGCTTCCTGAACTAATGCTTCTGTTTCCTTTTGAATGGAAATGCTTCTCACCCAGACCTTGTGTAGCAAAAGATTCCAGTGCAGGAGACAATTTGAAAGACTCCTCTTTCTACTTAACAATCAATGCATTAGGCTAAAATGTTCACACAAATGCAATAGGCACAGAAAGGGCTCACAAGGTAATGACAAGGTCCTTGTTTCACCTGGATCCCAGAGAGTGCTGTGTGCGCACTAGCAGAAGGTGCTCTTGGCCCTTAGGTTTACCTTGATCTTCTCACAGAATGCAAATAATTGACATCAGACCCACATTTCTATGGTATCTATTACCATGGTCATGATGTGAGGGCTTTTTCAATATGAATAGTGTAAGAGGGGAAACATATTACGGCAAAGAGCCATTATTGTGTGAGGAATGTATAAACAGATGAGAAGAATGGGGTGACATGCTCATAATAGAAACTGAAAGCTCCTCATTTTGTCCCAATTGTCTCCCCTTCCTTTTAAAACAACCTTCCTTTTTTTTAGCTATCAATACACAGTTCTTTTTAGTAAAATGAAGTGCATTCATGCAGCCTGAAAGACACTTTTAAAGTTGATCTGTGCCCACACAAAAGAGAGGCAGTGCTGCGTCCAGCCAGTTGGGGAAGCAAACTTGGTCAATGTTCATTACTCATGGCTCGACACTCTGGCCTCCATATCATTTTGTAAAGAATCAGATAAACCTTCCCGGTGATAAACAACTGAAATAATTTTTCTTAGCTGTCAGCTCCTTTTCTCCCTTCCTCAGTCTGTTCTCACACTCTTCTTTGCTCATGAAAGCCTCTGAGTGTGCAGCCTTTTGGTCTGATAAATGGGCCCCTTTCAACTGGTGGCAGGCTCCGGGAAAAGGAGATAATCCCAGATAATGTGGACACAGTTTTCATTTCATGTCACCCAATTAAACCGCAATTATCCAGAGTGCAACTGCAGAAAAACTGGGAAGAAAGGCCAGGGAATGACAAATGGGGGTGGGTGGAGGTGGGGGTGGGGGGGCTCCCTGGAATTCTTTATATCATGCACATTAGCCTAGGTTTGTTCTGGCCCAATAATAAAG
>PVKN010039592.1:0-10860 GCA_004027915.1 Capromys pilorides
GTAAAATCATGATTCTTGCCAAAGTAAATAACCATCAAAGTTTTTCTCCTGCATATTTTCATATTTTCTTCCTTCCACCTCAACCTCAGGCAATGGTCTATTTCTTAACAATACAGATTAGTTTTTATTTTCTAGAATTAAATTAAATAGCATGTGCTTTTTATGGTTTCATTCATACTTATAATTATAAATTCATCTATGTAATTGTATGAATCAATAATTCATTCATTTTTACTGCTACTGGTCCATGGCAGGAATATACTACAATTTATTTGTGTTTTCCCTCTATTGATGGGCATTTGAATTGTTTCTAGCTTGCTGCTAAAAAAGAGAAAATGGCGGTGATCACTCATGTGTGTGCTTTGCCAGGTCATATGTGATTATTATTTAGGAGAAAATACCAGGGGTGGAATAGCTGCATTTTTCAGTAAATGTGTATTTAAATTTTTTAGAAACATTCACACTGCTTTTTAAAGAAACTATATCTTTTTTAAAAATCATAGTCCCAGGGTAAATCCTGAGGAGATTTGACTGACCTTTTCAGTCTTGGTGTTCCTTTAACTTGGTCTTAATCATCCAGTAGAAGTGTAGCCACAACATATAAAAGTAAAGCTATATCAATATATTTATCTGTAAAAAGCTCACATCAACAACTTCAGAAAATTGCCAGTTGTGCTGATAACTCATTATTATTATGGACTATTAGACTATATTGGATTATTTTGCTGAATTCAAGTATCTACAGTCTTTGGTCTGACATCAGGGTGGAAAAGGTTCTTTAAAGATTTCTCCAAATACAGCTTTTCTAACTTCAATGGAACACCCATGTCTGATGAGACAAAACAAAAAATGGGGATATCAATAGTCATTTTGTGTGTGTGAAAAAATATATGTATATACAAGATAGTTAGGCTAGATATAAAGCTACTTTCTCTTAGTTCATTGAGAAGAAATGTTTGTACTAATACTGTTTAGACAAGATATCATGTGTGCATCTTGTTTTCTGAATACCTACTGTGAGGACAATAATATGCAATGTATTAATTATTGCAACTGCCATATTAACCTGTTTTAAACTGTTTTATTGCTATTTTATCTTATTTCTCATTTGAATGAATAAAAAGTATTTACAACAAAGAAAATAAAATAAATATGCAGGAATAAATTAAAGACTAGAAGGGAAGAGGAAGGGGAGAGGAAGAGGGAGAAGGAAAGGGTGATGGAGAGTGAGAGACAGAGATGAAGAAGAAGAAAAGAGAAAAGAGAGAAAAAGAAAAGAAAGAGAAGAGAAGAAAAGAAAAGAAAGAAAAGAGAGCTAGTTACTTGATACAGTTTGTTGGAAGAGGAGTGGGAAGGGTGAATCTTCTATTTCCCTCTTGGGTGGAAGCAGGAATCCCTTGATCTACATGGATGTTTCAAGACATCTCTATCCTCTTCACTTGAAATCTTTTCAAAGGCATTGCTAGAATTTTCTCTAAGGTATTAATTCCTTTCAATTTAATGTTCGTTTCTACTTAATTAATTAATTTCAACTGAAATGAGTCCCCTTTTTGAAGTATAAAGTCTTCTTAGGGTAAAGCCAGACATATAGTGTGTGTAATAGTGGATACACAGTGTCCTTGCTCTCCCCTGATTCCGCAGTCCAGGGATTTCATAGGTTACCCGAGCACCTGAGGGCTTGGCTTGACCCTTGTGTTCACATAGCTCTTTGACCTTTTTGTGTAGCCTCTCTGAAGCACTTGAAACAATTAGCCTCTTCTAAATAAAGCATTTTCTTCCACCTAGCTACATTTAAGTTTCTGAATATTACAGTCTTCATCTGTCTCCATATTTTCCCATTTGTTTCCCTAAAGCTGCCCCTGTGTACACACTGTGAAATTATGTTCCTCCTCTTGATCTCTCTTTCCAGATTGGGTTTACACAGCCAATATTAACTTTAGCTCTCCATTTGCCTATCCCATGGAAACGTCGTTTCAGTCCCCAGACTTTATCCTTAACACTTGATATTCCCTCTCATCCCTGCCCACTCAGTCAGCAAACTTTCTGAACTCTAGCTTTAAAACACATCGTAAATCTGTTCAGTTCTTCCTCACAGAGTCTAACTTTACCCTGTGAACTGACCCTCGAAGAACTAAAACTGCTTTCTTACTGGTCTTCCTTTTCTGTTCTTGTCCATTCTTGTACTTGTGTAACAACCTTTCTGCTTTTACTTTTGTTCTCAAGTAATCCATTTGCCTCACAACAGCCCAAGTGTTCTTGGGAAGTGATGAGATTACATCACTTCCCCGACTAGAATGGTTTAAAGACTTCTTGTTACACCAGAGAAGAAGTGCAGAAGCCTCTTCTTGAATCGCAGGGCTGCTCTTCACTTTGCCCTCACAAGTCAGTCTTTCTCTTCCGAGCCATGTTATTTTCTCAGTGACATGGTGCTGGCTGGTTTTTGCTCCACCTTCAAGCCTCGACATTGTATTGCCAGTCTTGCCAATTCATTCATCACCCACATGCCACCTTCTTAGAGAGAATTATCCTGACACAGTTAGCTAACGTAGTCTCATTCACAGCGAACACATTTTCTTTCTAATACAATCTCAACTATGATTGTTATCTCCTCAGATAAACATGGAGGACACTTTTTCTTGTAGATCTAGTGCTAAAAGCAGGATGTGGAACCTTAGTGCTCTCTGACTAACCTGAATCCAGTTACAGAACTCCCTAACATACTGATGACAGTGTTCTGCTTCTCTCCCTGTTTCCTTCTGAAGGGCCACCTATTTGATGCTGTGTGTCTGGCATTTTCTCTTCTTCTTCGGTATTTACAGATGATGCATTTTTTGCACGCACAGCCCCAACTTCTCCAGGCTTTTTTGGCTTGGCTTTGGTTTCCCTATGTTTAGATTCTGAGATACATTTACATAGCTTTGAGGATGGCAAGCAGGAGGGACGATGCTACGCCAGTTCTGAGCAGTTCTGAGAATAAGATTCCTGGGGTAGTTTTGCTCTTTCCATTTTAAATCGTGTTCTTGCCTGTGGAGCTGGGCTTGCTGGCCAGTGAATAACTCACAGAAGATGGGGTCCTTTTGTTGCAGCCCAGCTTCCTGAACCAGCAAAGATCAGCTGACAAACACACCAATAAGAGTCCAGACAGGGTTAGCAAAGTTGCCAACCTGACCCATAGCTGATGATAGATGTGCCAGCCACAACCAGAGCCATCCAGGCCAAACAGCTTTGTGAGCACTAATGCAAGCTAGCTCTGTATCAGTGAGTTTGGGATGCAGTGTCACACAGCAATAGCTAGCAGAGTTATTTTTGTTTCTGTTTCCTTCTTGTTAAAATAAAGCATCAAAAATCAATTTTCCTATAGCTGATTTCTATATAAATTTGCACTTCTTGAATACATAATTTAATTATTTTAACAAGCCATCCTTAGCTATATGTGTTAGAATCACAAATTTATTTTGTTTCTTTGTGTATTTTTCTTGTAAGACAGTAGCAGAAATTAAATATCTTGTTCACTGAACATATAATTCAATGTTGTTAATAGCACAAGCTTTTGATACATTTCTATGGGAAGATCAACAAATATAATAAATAAGCATGCATTATTTTTGCAAATAATCATTCATATTTTATTTCTTGTTTTATTTTTTAAATATCCATTAGTATATGTTGGCTCTCCAGAATGATGGGTTTCATTTTAGCATATTCCCTTGTGGACATAGCACACCGTAATTAGTTTCATGCCCTACTACTCTCTTCCCCTTCTCCTTGTCCCTTCTCTGTGTCCTTTTTCTCTTCTCTAATGCTATTTCTACTTTCCTGTCATTTTTAAAATTTTCTTTGCAAATTCCACAAATGAGGAATAAAATGTGATAATTGATACTCTCAGCTGGGCTTATTTAGTTTAGCGTGATGATTTCCAGTTCATATTTCCAAAGGCACTCAAGTCGGCGTAGCGCTGTGATGTTTACATACCCACACTTGCCCTGCGTACTTTCCAGTAACTGAGGCATGTAAACAGCCTTGCTGCGCACCCACATATGCATGCATTGAAATGTGTATGTACACATGGTGCGTTACTCAGTCATGAAGATAAAAAACCATGCTGCTTACAGGGAAATGGATATCATTGAAGTCTTTTTGTTTTTTTCTTTTTTTTTCCGAAACTGTGGCTTGATCTCAGGCTCTTGTGCTTGCCGGGCAAGTGCTTATTCCACTGAGCTATCTCCCGAGTCCCAAGTCATTCATATTTTAAGGGAATATGTGTGATGCCTTCTGGTATGTGTGGATGGGAACTTTTTTCTGTTTCTGATTTAACTTATTCAAAAATATTTCCCATTTATATCCTATGTCTCAGGCACAGCTGGGCTTCCATCAATGAACAGTGTGTGTAATATTTTTTTTTTGGCCCTCAAGAAACTTGGAGTACATTATAGAATACAGATATTAAATATATGAGATGAGAGTACTGTAAGAACACACATCTGAACTCTCTTCTATATGTTTTTTCTCTCTCATGTACTATACTCTCAAATGTACAAATTTAAACAAATCACATCTCCTGGTTTCTGGTCATAGTGGTTGATAGTCACTATTGGCAGCATTTCTTTTGATTGTCCACTTCAATTTTATATGCAATATAATATTTCTTTCTGTCTCTTTGCTCACAAATTTGCCTTAATAGGTCAAAATAATAGGCATACGCTAGATTCTGTACTAACTGCTGTCAAGTTATGTGAGTGGACGGTCTGCCTCTTCTCCTTAGTAAAAAAATGTCCTGTTTTCTTCATATACGCATATGTAAACTTGAGCTGCAGCCGTGGGTAGGAGAAAAGAAAAGCAAGACCATGCCAGATCACGTGGCATGCTCCTGTGCCTGCTGGGATGGGGTAGGGGGTGGGGAGATGCCCGTGCTGCCCCCTGGCTTCCTCCAGCATCTGAGTTACAACAGCGCTTCCGTTTCTGTGCACAAGAACACTTCCCTGACCACCTTTTGTAGTTCCTGGGAGCTGCTGAACAGGGCTCATTACTGCTCCTCCTACAGAAGGCTCCGGACAGAGAAACCAAGCGAGGATAACTAGAAAAGGGAGTGGCGGCCGGAATTCTGTTTAACTGTGTCGTTCAGAGCTTCAAATTACCCCAGACTCAGTTAGACTCAATTATTGAGCTTTCCAAGGTGACTCCCACTCCAAGAGTACATCTAGCTTTAATCTCAAAGAAAAAGAAATGAACACAAATCCTTTTCTTATTGTCTTCAAATCCGACTGACACATTTTGGCATTTATCAAAAGTGGATCGGAACTTCCTTGATTTAAGAATGGAAAGAAAATATCATGATACGAGGCTTTCCTGTACGCTTAGATATCTATGTGCTTTATTAAAGAATCAAGAAGCTCAAATTAAAATTGGTCCCTTTTGTTATAGAGTGGCTTCTGCTGGAGTCGTTTTTGCAGGTTGCGTTCCTACCTCGACAATACTTTGTATTCATATAAGTGGATCGCTTCTACTTTAACCTGCAACTAAAGGCTGCAGAAAGTTGAGTTGTTTCTTATTTAGAGATTTTAATTTGCAGTTAGCTATGCAGGACAAATCCTATTCTTACGGAGAATCAAATATAATGATTACTATTTTTATAACACTTCCACACTGAGAAGTCTCAGTTTCTCATAGAAATGTAATGTGTCCAAGGAGACTCCTTCTCTTTACTTCTTTCTTATGGATCAGAACCTGTGCTGTTATCAAAATATATTTCTTACAAAAAATGCCATCTGCATTCTTTGGTAGTCCACACTTTTATTGGAAAGTATAGGTTTTTCGAGGAGAGTAGTTCCTGTTAAATCCTATGTACACAGATCTATCACTTATGATTATAATTAGTTGTTAAACAGACCGCAGTAACACAGGTGAAGCAATGTCCAAACTATGATAAGGAGGAAATTTTTGCAAACAGTACACCTTTTCTATATTTTAAAATTTTAAGCATGATTTGTCATGTACTTGCTTCCTTTAATCAACACGAGATGTTAGGATAAATTGACATTTTCATCTGAGCTCAGCTGAATTTACATTTCTCAGGCTTTCATTTTCTGTGTAGTTCTGGGTGAGTGCAGAGCCCAAGAGGTAGCTGGCATTAGCGTGGAAAGACAGAAGCAAGGCGGCAGACGGATCCTTTGACGTTCAGAAGATACATGTGACGGCTTGGAAGCTGTTTCATCTTCCAAAGGTCTCTTATGTCTTGGCTCACTTTGCTGGCCTGGGGAAGTAGCCAGGTTCATAGTGCCTTCAAGGTTTTCTTCTTTAAAAAATGTTCAGGTTCTGTTTCATCTCTTCTGAGTGCAAGGTCCAAGTCATATTTAGCTCAGTGCTACCAGCTTCTCCTGGTGACTGTGGCATCTTTGAATTTGAAGACTCGAAGTGAATGATGGGATATGAAATAGTGTTCTGTGGTATCTGCTGCTCACAGTTTGGATTTTGTATTACTTTCTTCTCAGCAACTGACATCCTTCACAGACATGCAGATTTGATTCTTGGACCGGCTCCACAATGAAAAAGATAAATTCTTGTCCTCACTCCTTCATCTCTATCAATCAGAGCTGTTCTTTTCCTCTGATTGAGCTCTGTTCGACAGGAATAGATATTATTAGGATAAATTTGTAATGCGGAAGTGGCCTGTCAGGGAAAATTCCATGAGCAGTAAGTGACAGACATGGATACAACCTTGGTTAATTTAGACCATGCATTTTAATATTTTAGTGAATTAAAAAAATAGTGTGGAATGGAATGGACTAGAGACCTAGCTGGAGGTGCATGAGTCATTATTTGTGTGCTGAGATGTGAAATGAGAGGTCATTTACACAGAGAAGAACTGAACCACGAATCTACAAATCCATGCTTTAGCGATTCCATTTATAGTAACTGATCAATTACCTCTTATTTCCCTGGATTGTCACTACCACTCTATCTTTTCTCTAATCATACTGTTGAAATTATACCTAGAACATAGCAGGCCTCGAATTTCTACTGCTGACCACTCTTATTGGATTTCTCGGAACTACTCTACTCCCAAAATTTACTTACCAATGGCATCTGTGATTGCTGTACATGTGACTTGCATTTGTCACATGTTAACAGAGATAAGTTAAAAATGTTCAAATATAAGAAGTAAATACACATCTTTGCAGACAATGCTTTAGCTTTTCATTGAGCTTCTACTTAAATTTTTTCTCAAATATTTGACATTGGATAATAAATTATTCCAAATACAATTTTATAGCTTGGCAATGTTTATCAGATCATTTTATTCATTGAATAAACTATTACAAATATTAAACAGCATGGAATGATAGCCGATGTCTACTACAGGAAAAGTAATTAACAAGTAGATCAATTAGAGTTTGGTGACATAATTTTATAATGGCTAAGCTCTTATTCTGAGTTTAGTACAGAAATGTGTTGAACACATATGTAAAGTCAAAGGGGGTAATATGTCTTTTAAAAGCATGTTTTCATTTTTCAATGAGAAAATGATTAGCATAGAAAAAGCCATTTGCAAAGTATTCATTTATTCACTGTCTTTGCTACTTTTCTTTCACGGCTTAGACAAAATACCTAACACTCAAAATTAAGGAAAGAAAGGTTTATTTAGCTCACAGTTTGTGGAGGTTTCAGTCTGTAATCAGCTGTCTCCAACGCAAGGTGCCATGGCACAGGGCTAACAGGTCAAAGCAGCAGAAGACAGCAAAAGCAGCAAGAACAGAAAAGGGGATGAGCAAGCAAGCCTCTTCCTCGCTTTTAGCTCCTGTGCAGGCAACCTGCCCTAGGGTGGATCCTTTACACCCACACCATCTCCTTGCTCTTCTCTTGCACTGCCTCAGGATGTTTGTAAAGTGAGGACGTTGGACCCCTGCTGAGTCCCTCAGTTAAGCTTTTAAACTTTTTAATTGACACAATGTACCAATCATGTCATTAACTAATTGAAAACTATGCACTGTATCAAAAATATATCTTAATTGTAGGGATACATTGCTAAGTGACACCTGGTCCCCATACTCTGCCCCTGAAATTGAAGTGGGACACCTAAATACATGTGATGTCGAATGTGTGGAGGTGCTAAAGTTATTCATAGAAAGACTAAGGAGCCCTAGCAAAGGCAAATCCAACTCTCTCAGATGGGCCAGGAAAGTAAAGGGAAATGTGTTTGCAGTGGACTTTGAAGCATTGTGGCTAATCTATGTTTCACACCAAGCAGAATCACAGCACACTAAAGTCAGTCTATGGAGAGTAAGATAGAAAACTGAAACTTACTGAGTGTACTTAGAACAGAAAAGTGTCAAGGAAGAAAAGCAGAAAGCCAGCCCAGAGACAAAGGGAAGACTCAGGAAATCATTTATTTTTCAAAATACCATCAGTACAGGATTATAAAAGTAAGGAGTAAGGTAGTCTTATCAACAAATTAATTTATATGTTCCCTCTAAAATTACTTTCATTGAATAGAAAGTATATAACTAAAAACCACTGCAGTTTTTTCTGAGAAATGTTTTTGTTTACTTGAACAGAAATCAACTTATACAAATCACCCATTTGGACTGACCTTCCACCTGCCAGGCAGGTGCTTCTAAGGCTGACTTATCTCCCTGACACTTCGCCATTGTTTTCTAAGTCTAAGCATCAGATTTGTCTGGTATTTTGATCTTTAACATAAGACAAGAAATTCTAGAAAGAGTGATAGATTTGTAATTTTTCACCAGTGACTACATTTTATATACTTGGCCTCAATTTCTCCAGAATTTAATGCCATATGTGTTATGATAGCTATGACACACTAAAGGCAGTAGTTTATTCCTGAATTGCAAAGTTGGCAAGATGTACTTGGTACCCAGTAGCTCATATTCCTAGGTATTACCCTTTGCATCCCCAAATATGTGTGTCACAAGTCTTGTTTGAGATCCTGATACGCAAAGCCAAGCAAAAGGGAGTTAGTCTATTCAATAAAAACAAAGAAAAAAAAAACAGTTAAGTCTTATGTTTTAAAGGATACTATCATTCTGTCTAGTTAAAAAGGTTAAAAGGAAACACAGAATTGAAAGGCTTCCTGGTACACATATCTACCTGCAAAAATAAAAGTTTTAATTTCCACAGCAGTGGAAGTGAATACACCTGCACACTGTAAATCATTGGGATTCGTTTTTCATCAGTGAGGATTTAGGCAACATAGCTCAGATCTCTTTAAAGGGAAGTGCCTCATATTTACTATAATATCCCCGACACACACACACACACACACACACACACACACAACATTCAAACAATTTACATGATTTACACAAATCTGATGATAAAAGTTAAAATAGATTGGCATTCAAATATTCCCTTGAATACCTCTAGGTAGAAACAGAAATGTTTTTAAGGAAAACCAAGTGCATGTTCGGGTTGTCCCTCATGCCTCTAGCTTTGCCTCACTCCAATGCAGAGACAGAGACAGAAAGAAAGAGAGGCCAGGGTGTGACTCTCTTTAAAGCTATTGAAGCTTACAGAGTCATGTGACAGAAATTGATCACAGGTTGGAAATACCCAGTGTTCTCATATCCACTACTGTGAACTCAGAGTACATTGTCAGCTAAATGGATAAGAAACCAGCAGTTCATTTCGTGCAATATGAACTTCACCCTGTATCTTGTTTGAGCTTGATGAGCACTCTCCCTTAGCTAAATCAGTAGTTAGTGTTACTGTCATGCAAGAACCAAAAGTAAAAAATGTCCCCAGTCCTTCAGAGCATCCTTTCCAGCTACTCAAGTTTGGAGTTCACACTTACTTTCTGTGGGGGATTGGATTGTGAGGGCAGTTAGGGAGTAATAGAGCACAGATCAAAATGCCTTAGCCTGCTGGGCATTGAAGTGGTTATGGGCTCCTTAGACCAGCAGAGACAGGAGAGCAGTTGACTCTACACGTCCTGTAAGGAGTCTGTGCTCCCTGCGTGCTCCTGGACTCCTTGTACACAGTGTTCAGTTAGCAGGTAGTGATCGTTTCAAGTAGATTGAAAATATTAGTCGTTTTGGAGAACTTTACAGGGAAACGGAACTTCGCAGTGTTTTTAGCGAGTCAGAAATAAGAGAAAGAAAGAAAGTCAGCAGGAGCTTGTGGAATGTGCAGAGGTGGCACCACTGGAGCATCCAGAGCCAAGCAGCCTCAGTATCTGCTGAGTAGCCAGCAGTTCCGGGACAGTAAGAGCTGCTGTAGGTCACAGGAATCACCGTTGAAATGCAGTGCATTGGCAATAGCAAATATTCAGGGAAAATTGGTGCGCAATAAAGACTGAAGCTCAGCATTTCTAGGAAAACTTTTTTTTTTTTTGAAAAGTGAATATGTTCCTTTATAAATTTGCATTTCATGAATAATGCGTTGGAAAGGTGACCTCCACCGACAATGTAAGACAGGCCCGCTATTCTCAATCACCCTCTTCCGGCTCTCAGAGTACGCGACCTTTAGGTGATAAGGAAATAGGCGTTTTCTGCAACTATGCTCCAAGAACGGTTTTAGGTGCACTGGCAAGAAAAGAGAGTGTTTGGGAGAGAAGTGAAAGCTCCCCATGTTGTCTTTGCTCTTTGTGACTAGGGAAAAATTATATGAAAATTTGCTTTAGATCAACATCAACACCACTTTTATCAGGTAAAAACTGCAATTGGGTGCATTTACTAGAGATCTAAGTAGAAAATATAGAGATACTTTGGAACACTAAGTCATTCAAAATCCACCTTCTTTGTAGCTATATTTTCACCTATATTATTACATTTTTCTATGTGTCAGTTTTCTGTCACATTCGTGTTTGAGAAAGAAAGCAGAAAAAATAGGAAATAGTGGGATTTA
>PVKN010039593.1:0-10859 GCA_004027915.1 Capromys pilorides
TCACAAATTGTGCTGCTATGAACATAGGTGCACAAATATCACTATGGTATGATGTTTTCAGTTCTTCTGGAAAAGTTCCCAGTAGGGGGATAGCTGGATTGAATGGGATTTCTAGTTCTAGTTTTTTAAGGAGTCTCCACACTGCTTTCCATAATGGTTGCACCAGTCTGTATTCCCGCCAGCAGTGGAGAAGGGTTCCTTTTTCCCCACAGCCTCTCCAACATTTGTTGTTGGTTGATTTTTTTTTTTTTTTATTTCTTTATGATAGCCATTCTTTCTGGAGTGAGATGTTATCTAAGTGTTGTTCTGATTTGCATTTCACGAATGGCTAGCAATGTGGAGCATTTCTTCATTATTTGTAGGCTTGTTGAATTTCTTTTTCTGAGAAGTGTGTGTTCTTCTCAGACGCCCATTTCTGGATTGGATCTTTGAATTTTGGGACCCTAATAACAAACAGCTTTCTAATGTAAGAATATCCTATGCACTATTTGGTGCATTTACAAGGGGAATCTTGTATTTTATGTGACCTCTCTTGATTTGACTTTGAAAGATCAGGTGACTTTTCCCAACCATTTCTCTGCTGGTTTTTATTCCTCTTGCTCTATGGAGGATGCAAAATGGCTCCAAAATTCTTAAATGGACTCAATACAAAGTACTATAAAAAGGGAAATGTCAGAAAGCCACCCCTCTTTGGGTGGTGAGTATAAGCTTATTTCCAGTATGTTTTCTTAAATATTTACAAAAATCCTATTGTCTGCTGTGCTAGTTATTTTTCTCTCTTTGCTGAGGCAAAATACCCAACACCCAAAGCTAAAGGGGACACGATTTATTTAGCTCATAGTTTAGAGAGGTTTCAGTCCATAATCACCTGGCTCCAAGCCAGGGTGGCATGGCAGACAGGCATGGAAGAGGAGAAGGCAGCAAAGGGATGCGGGGTGACCACAGGTCTTTCTGTCCCTTATAACTTATCCAGGATGTGAGGACAGGGGACACTCACACCCTTAACCTCAGTGCCCTTAAGCCTAGCGTTGCGCCATGAATCAATCCTAGTATCACACACTCTAGATCCAGCCACCTTTGAAGAAGCCCCACCTGTGACCACCTGAGGCTTCAGGCGGCATCGAAACACAAGATCTAACATACACTATGCACTGCGTTAAATTATGTGAAGACAATAGCTTTGCCACTATAATTTTTGGCTTGAGAGCTGGCTTTGCATTTTGCACGTCAGGTGCCGCTGAGGCTGAGGAGGATCAGTGGCCCAGGTGAGCTGGCCCCCTCATCCTTCCCAGCAAGGGGGTGTGGAGAGCTAACACACACAGGAATGGACCTAGGGAAGAGGTGGTGTGTTGCGGTGGGTCAGCTGGGACCAACACTCGCTAGCACTGTCCCCTGTATCCCAGCGCCCTGCTGGCCCTGCTTCTTTCTGTGCTCTTGGGCATGTAGAACCAGCTTGATCAATGGCTCTGCCCTGATGTGCACCCCTCTTCTTACATGGATATAAAGAACTCTGGCCAGGGTTATGGGATGAGGGCATCCCATGAAAGTGATGTGGGCTCTGTGAACAGGGGCTTGCCTCTTGCACCCTGCCAGAACCTTTGTTATTGATGTTTTCATGAGTATAGGAAGGGCACAATGCATATTTTCAATTTGACATGAACCCAGGTGACAACCTGGGTTGTCACCAGTCTGGGAGAGGTATGAGGACTGAGTCCAGCAAGACAGAGAAAGGAGGGGACATTTCCAACTGATCCTGTTCATATCAAAAGGCAGAACTGCACGAGGACATTGGTGGGGGTTGTTCTGGGATTTTTAAAAAAATGTCAGGGCATAGCCTTCCAGAAGGATAAAAATACCTCAAACAATAAGTGTTTTATAAGCAGCAGAAGAGTTTAGTTTTCTTTTTGATTTAAAAAAATGTTTCATTGGGCCAGCGAGATAGCTCAGCCGACTAAAGGCCTACTCAGGCAAGCAAAGGGACAGGGGTTCAATATCCAGCACCACACGCCACACCAGCTTTGCCCTTGATACACTGAGCTGGCCACCCACTTGGGTGTGGTGGCACACGCCTGTAATTTCAGTATTGGGGAGGCTGAAAACAGGAGGATCACTGCGAGTCTGAGCTGCATAGTGAGACCCTATACCAGATACATTTTTTTATAAAATGTTTTATTGAGCTCAACTCTAGTACCAGCCGCTCCTCAGTACAAGGAGGCCCATGGAAAAGGTTCTGTGTTGGGCGAGCTGAACTTGGGGTTGAAGTTGACTTTTGGCAAACCTTACTGCCCAGTCTGCAGTCTCTTTCCCCATAGTGCTGGAGAAGGGAGCAAAAGGTTCCTTAAGTCAGTGGGAGGCTTTTTGCTTGTGAGGAAAATCACCAGCTTATTCATCGCTGACTTTTCCCCAGCTCCTGGCCCCAGGGTCAGAGCTCCCGGAGGTGTCCTCCTGCAGGGAGATAACACAGGCAGCCCTGCTGTCTCAAGCCTGCTGTGATGAGAACTAATTTGGGAACATCTGCGACATTTATGAACCCATGCCAAGGAAGACAATTGCCTTTTAAAGATCACTTAATCAGTTAATCAAGGAATAATTGCATGCAAGGAAGACACATTTTTCTGCTTCTGCTGAATGGAATTAGCAAAGATGAGATACATAAATCCCCAGGTTGTTTGAGCAACCCTGTCTGGGTTGGGGCGCCATCTGGAGTGGCTTTTGATGGTCTCTGGTATGGCACGAACATTTCCTTGAGCTTAAAAGAAGCACAGTTGTTGCTGTATTATTTTATACTAGGGCAGAGGAGAGGTTGAAAAGGCCTACAGGAGTCAGAGGAGTAATTTGAGATGGGGATCTGGTGAGAGGCAGTGGGCATGGGGTAGGTGTTTAAACCTCCTTGACAGACCTAGGAATGTGAGCTCATTGATTCCAGATCTTCTGATTATTCAAAAGAGGCCAAAACACCTAGTGATTTTGTTTTGTTTTATTTTGTATTTTGGAGAATGGTCTATAGGGTGTTCAGGGTCTCACTACTAGATCAGACTCATAGTGATCTGCCTGTTTACAGCCTCCCAAGAGCTGGGATTATAGGCACATGCTACCATGCCCAGTCTCAATTGCCATCTCAGGGCGCCCCGGGGAGGGGCGGGGGTGGCGGTGCGGCAGGCCCAGGGATTGAACCCTTGACCCCTGTGCCTGCTTGCAGGTGCTTTAACCCGCTGAGCTATTTGGCCAGCCCATCCTGTGTTTTTTTAAGCATAAACTACATTTTCTCGGACAACAATTTTAGTTTATAGAAAAGGCAGTACAGAAAGTTCCCATGTGCTCTCTAATCAGTTTCCTCTGTTATTAATGTTTTCATGAATGTAAAATATCTGTTAAATTAGTGAATCATTGTTGATACACTTTAGTAGCTACAGTGCATGAGTTCTTCAGACCTATTAGCCTTTGCCTCGTTTCCTGTTTCTGTTCCAGGAGCCAATCAGGACCCCACATTTATAGTTAGTCGTTATGTCTTGTTGGGACTCCTTTGATTCTGAGTATTTCTCAGACTCTCCTAATTTTTGTCCCTCTATTGAAATCTTGTATCTTACCATTCTATGAGAATGGAGATATCGCCTATGAAGGGAAGACTTCAAAGGTAACACATTCTAATCACACCTGACGAAAGGTGCCTGGCTTCGATGTGACTTACCACAGCCAGGTTTCCCCACTGTAAGTACCCCCTTCCCTCTCTTGCCTTCATATTTTCTTTGATGATTTTTCTTTCTTTCTTTTTTTGACGGGCTCAGCCCACCCTGAGCACGGGGCTGGCATAGCATGTGGTGCTGGGGATTAAACCTCAGGCAGTCCCCTGAGCCTGCCTAAACTTGCCTGAGCAGGCGCTTTACGCTGCTGAGCTATCTCGCCAGCCCTGTGGTGTCTTCTTTGGAAAGAAGTCACTTGAAGAGCACCACATTTAAAGAGCAGGGGTGGTGCTTCCCCACCTTGCGCAATGAGCGTCTACATGAAGGATCTGCAGTTTGTTGGCACAGAGTTGTCTCTTCCCTCTTCAGTTATTCAATAATTTATACCTGTAAGGGATGATAGGCATTTACACTTGGGATGTCCAACAGTATTACCTTATTTTCCAGATTAGTGTTCCAGTTTGGGCCCAAAAGAGCTCTTTTAGTTTGCTGCTATGTCTCTGACATCTCTGTTGTTGATTTTTTTTCTCCTCCTCCTCCTCCTCCTCCTCCTCCTCCTCCTCTTCCTCCTCTTTCTCCTTCTCCTCCTTCTTCTCTTCCTCTTCTTGCTCTTTCTCCTCTTCTTCCTCCTCCTCCCCCTTCTTCTATTGTTTCCTTACTTTCTGGTGGTACAAGATACTCTGGGCTCACCTTGTAGATTTCTTGTCTCAGTTCTAGAATCAGCCACCTCTCCATGGATCCCTGATTACTTTTATTGGTAAATGACATAAAAACCAGGATCAATGCAATGTTAGATGTGCATTGAGTGTTATGGATAAAGATGCTGTAACATTCACAGGCAGGAGCTGTGTTGGCAGAGTTTTCAGATCAGCTGGGTAAATACTTAAAGATATGATTGCTGGTTTCTAGGCCCTCTTGCCAGCAGAGCAAGGACATAGAGGTGTTATAAGCCTAAGTATAGCCTTAGACCATGTAGTTAGGCTTATTTAGAAGCATTTCAACATGAACCCATCTCTGTCTACAATAATGTAAACATGAGTACATATAAATGCATCCTTACCTGGCCTCCACATGTCTGTAAACTCCCAGAATATAATTAAAGAGACTTGACTTCCACCATCTGCCATTCATTCACTTCCTTGATTCTGTATACACCCATAGCAGGAATAGAATTGTTAAACCACACTCTCGTGGGAAACCACTTTACCAGCTGGCTACAGAGTTGATGTCTCATTAGCTGGGCCATTAGTTTCACAGACTCCACTCATTTCTGGTTACTTAGGCCAACACTTTTCCTCTCTCATTCCTTTCAGTGAGAGGCAATGTTTTAGGAATCTGTAATATAGGCAGATTGTTTTGTCACAAGCTGTATTCTATTCTGGGATGCTCCCAACTTCCTAAGTGATTATTAAAAGTATTTGCATATGCTAACCTTGTGTTGTAAAATTCAGTGGGTTTTGACAGATGTGTAGCATCCATAATTATAACATCATATATAATAGCTATGTTGCCCTAAAAAAATTGCATCTACTTCGCCCATTCAATATTCCTTACCCCAAGCCCTTGGTGACTGTTGATCTTTTTACTCTTTCTATATTAATTGCTTTTTTTTTTTAAAAAAAAAAAAAAACAAAACCTTTATTGATTGATTTATTTATGTTATGGCCAGCTCAGCCTGCCCTGGGGTTGGGGCTGGCACAGCATGTGGTGCTGGGGATTGAACTGTGGTCCTTTATGGTTGCCGAAGCTTGCCTAAGCAGGTGCTTTAGATTGCTGAGCTATCTCACCGGTTCCTTAATTGCCTTTTTCAGAATGTCATTTAACTAAAATCATATAGTTCGCAGCTTTTTCAGACTGACTTCTTTTTTTTTTTTTTTTTTTTTTTTTTTTTTTTTTTTTTTTTTTTTTTTTTTTTTTTTTTTTTTTTTTTTTTTTTTTTTTTTTTTTTTTTTTTTTTTTTTTTTTAATTTTATTTATTTATTTATTTGTTTTCTTGTTGTGTTTGTTTGTTTGTTTCTTTATTTATTTTGTGGCTGGCTCAGCCTACCCTGGTGGTGGCGCTGGCGCAGCATGTGGTGCCGGGGATCGAACTGCAGTCCCCGCAGTTGCCTGAGCCCTCCCAAGCAGGCGCTTTAGACCACTGAACCATCTCGCCGGCCCCAGACTGACTTCTTTAGTTAACAATATATACTTAAAGATCATCCAGGCTTTCTTTAGTTTGATAGTTTATTTCTTTTTATTATGGACCAGTGTTCTCTGATATAGGTATATCAGTTTATTCACATATTGAAGGAGATACTTGTTCCTTTCAATTTTGGAGGGTTATAAATAAAAATGCTATCACATTCACAAGTAGGTTATTGTGTAGACATAGTTAGAGAAGACACATTTTTTTGGTTTTACCTTAACTTATTGTTATGCATCTTCCCTAAAAGTTATTACCACCATGGTTTGGGTGCTGGGTGGGCTGGTAAGAAGGAAATATTTCCCTTGGTATTGCATGTCAGCCTTACACGAATTCCATAACCAGCATTTCCAGTAGAAATACCAGATGTGCCACATATATAATTTAAAATTCTTTGGTAGCCACATGAAAAGGGTTTCAAAGAGATAGGTAGAGTTAATGTTAATACTCTGTTTAATATGTTACAGACAAAGAATTCTCATTTCAATGTTTAACCACTATAAAAATTAGCCAAGATGTCTTGTATTCTCTTCTTCAAACTAAGTCTTTGAAATTGCGGATATAATTTATGGCACATCACAATGTGCACTAGCCAGGTTTCAAATGCTCAGAGTGACAGGTGACAGATGGTTATAGCATTAGATAGCAGGGGGATAAATATTTGTTAAGTGTAGATTTGGTGAAGGTGAGGTTCTAACTATAATCGCTGATAGCACAGATATTGTTAAGGAATGAATTAAGGAGAAACTATATGTAGTGGTGTGAACTGTATGTAGTCTTTTTAAAAATATTTTTTAGTATAAACTTTATTTATGCTATGGCCAGCTCAGCCTGCCCTGGGGGTGGAGCTGGCGCAGCATGTTATGCTGGGGATTGAAAGGCGGTCCCTGTGGTTTCCTAAGTTTGCCTAAGCAGGCACTTTAGCCCGCTGAGCTATCTTGCGGGCCCACATATGTAGTCTTGTTAACCAATGAAAAATCAAAACATATTTCAACTCTATGAAAATCAGGTTGCAATTATCAGTCTGTGACATGTCTAAAGCATCTTTATTTTTATTTTCTTTTTAATTTAGATTTTATTTATTTATTTTTTATTTTATTACATGGGCTCTAGGGCCTCACTATACAGATCAGACATGTAGTGATCCTTCCTAAGGGCTGGGATTACAGGTGCATGCTACCACACCCAGTCTCAATCAGCATGCCCCAGGGGTGGGGCCAGCACACAGGCAGACCAGGGATTGAACTCCCAGCCCCTGTGTCTGCCTAAGCAGGCACTTTAATCCACTGAGCTATCTGGCCAGCCCTTACAGCATCTTTAAAGCATACACTGAAATGTATTCCCTGCCCCCATCAAATTATCCTTTTTTCCTTTTTTTTGTTTTTGACCACTAAGAAGGGTTTGAAGTAGAGTACTGGGATTTTCTATAAGAGGAGACTTTCATATCTCATTTGCCTTGAGTTAGGGGCTTGCTTGCCTTACCTGTTTTCTACATCTTCCAGCTGAGGCGGGTCTTTGGAAACTGCCTGCCACCCTTTCCACCGAAGTATTACCTGGCAATGACCACATCTATGGCTGATGAGAGAAGGGACCAGCTGGAAAAATATTTGCAAAATGGTATGCATTTTGATTTTTATAAATTTATTGAAATAGAAGTTACACAACACAAAATTCATGCAAAGTACATAAGCCAATGGTTTTTAAAGATATTTTTCTAAAAGTCCAACACACTTACTCATGTTAAAAACCCTATAGAAATTGGAATAAATCTTTTATCTCTATCTGATAAAAGCCTTCTATGACAAGTCAAATCATACTAAATGGACAAAAACTAAAAGCTTTCACTTAAAAATCAGGAAGACAAGGATGTCCACAGTCATGACTCCTGTTTGGTATAGTTCTGGAAACACTGGTTGAGCAATTAGACAAGAGAGAGAAATAAAGGAATAAGGATAGGAAAGGAAGAAGTTAAATTATCATTATTTGCAGATGACATAAAACTCTATATAAAAGCCCTTAAAAACTTCAGTAAAACATTTCTAGATTTAATAACCAACTTCAGTTGCATAGCAAGATATAAAGTCAATACTGAAAAATCAATAGTATTCCTCTGCACAAACAACAAATTCACTGAAAAAATAGGGATACCACACCATTTATGATAGCATCCATAAAATGAAATACTTAGCAATCAATCTAGCAAAGGAAGTAAAAGATCTATATATTTAAAGTTATAATATTCTGAAACATATTATAGAAGATTTCAGAAAATAGAAAGACATCCCTTGTTCATCATAGGAAGAACTAACATAGTAAAGTTGGCCATACTCCAGAAACTGTTATACAGATTTAATGCAATACCAATCAAAATGTCACTAGCATACCTCAAAGAACTAGAGAAAATATTCCTAAAATTCATCTGGAACCAGAAGAGACCTAGAAAAGGCAATTCTTGGCCACCAAGGCAAGACAGGAGACATCACAATTCCTGACTTGAAATTATACTACAGAGCTACCGTGATAAAATCAGCATGATACTAGCAATAAAACAGACCTGAGGACCAATGGAACAGATTAAAATATGTAGACACAACTAAAAACACACTGAACCGTTCTATCTTTGATGAAGGGGCCAACTTATTCACTGGAAGAAAGATAGCCCCTTTAATAAATAATGCCAGAAAAACTGAATGCTGATGATTAAAATAGAGCCATGTCTATCACCATGCACTAAAGCCAAAGTGGATCAAAAATCTAAATATTAAAACAGAAACACTAAATGTACTGGAAGAGAAGTAGGTAGAAATCTTGCAGACATAGATGTAGGTAGAGTTCATGAATAAAACCCAGGCTACATGGGAAATACTTGAAAGAATCAACAACTCAGATCTCATCTTATTAAACAGCTTTTTCATAGCAAAAGAAATCACCAGAGTGAGAAGACAACCCACAGAGTTTGTATAATGGGGGTGCTACTCTACTATAAAGGAGAAACTTTAGAGCCTTACAGATAAGTTAATGTACCTTGAGACCATGCTCAGAAATGAAGCAAATCAGATTCGCATGCATACACATTGCATTGTTTCCCTAGTGTGAGAAACCGAAAGAGTAAACAAGGTCTGAAATGATATTGTGAAGTGGGAAGAAATTGTCCAAAAGGAAAGAGGAACTAGGATGGGTGAAAGAGGAAAGAACAGTAGGGAAAAGGGAAAAATGCAAGTTAGTTATATTATTAGTGTCTCTTAGTTCATTGAAAAGGAAAATTTATGCTAATATCAATTGGGGAAATTTTTATGTCATATCTTGTACCCTGAGCAACTGCTTTAAAGATGATATGTAAAAAGAATAAAGACAGCAACATGTCATTAGTTAATGTATTAAGTATCATTATTCTCCTATTATTTTGTTATAAAATTTGTTTTACCTTGTTCCATGAAATCTGTATAATTTTGCACACGTCATGATTAGCTCTATTTCATTTTACTTTATTTTATTTTATTTGGTATAGAGTCTCATTCTATAGTTCAGGCTGTCTTGAACTTGCTGTTTAGCCCAGGCTGCTCCTGAGCTCGCAGCAATCCTCCTGCCTCAGCCTCCCTAGGGATGGGATTACAGGTGTGCATAGTTAGCTTTAGAATGTTTTTGCCCCAGAAGGAGGCACCTCCTGCCCAGCACTGGTCTCTCCCTGTGCTCCCCATGACTGGTCCTAGCCTCCACTTCTCTAATCTGTCCTGTAGATCCACTTGTTCTGGACATTTCATATGTATGGAGTCATCTGTAGTGGGTTTAAAACATGCTCAACGTTTACGTTCACCCTCGGGATTAAGACGGAATGCAGACAGGAGCTGAGCAACGCATGGAAAGCCCTTCAGAGGCAGCAGAGGCACTGGCCGTCAGCAGGTGGTGGCACCCTCACCTCTGTCCTTACGGAGCTGTGCTGAGCACCATAGGACCACGGGAACACTGAGAGCTACAGTCGCCTCCTGCTGGGCCCTGCAGAGGGCTGGGGGCAGTAAACTTGGAATTGAAATATTTAAAGCTTTAAAACTAGAAATTCATCTGTATACATGTTATTTTAAAAAACATAAACCATGCAAAAGAATATACAGTGAGGGGCTGGGGATCTAACTAGCAGCATAAGCAAGCACCTGCCTGGCAAGCTCAAGGTCCTGAGTTCGATCCCTGGTAATACCAAACAAACAAAAACATTTTATATATATTAATATTTATGTTCAAACCTAATATATACATAATATATATATATATATATATATATATATATATATATATATATGATTGTTCTGGGCTTGAACTCATCATGTAGCCCAGGCTGGCCTCGAACTCACTGCTATCCTTTTGCTTCAGTGTCCTGAGTGCTGGGATTGTAGGGCATGCTACCATGCCCAGTTTATGGAGGTTTTTTATTCAACACAAATTGAAGTTCAATCTATATACTTTTCTGCACCTGATTTTAAACTTTTTATCCTGAAAGTTTGATTTACATAAAAAGTTAAAAAAATAATATACTTTGTATGTATTCTTCGCCCAGATTTCCCATTCTTAGCACTTTATTTTTGTTTTATTGTTCTTCCCCATGTATACGTGTCTGTTATGAATGTGTATATGTCTCTTTTGAAGTGTTTGAATGTGATGTTCCTTTGTTATTGTATTATGTGGTATTATTATTATTGTTACTGAAGTGTTTGTTCAAACACTTCTACATGGTTTTGCTAAGATCAAAGACACTTTTATAGACTCACAGGATAGTTATCAAAATTAGGAAATCAATATCTACATCATAATGTCATCTAGAGAGCTTATTTACATATTTGTCTTTAATTTTATTGGTACGTTTTAGATAGACATAATGATCACATCATATGGAATTTGTACCTGTATGTGATGTCTTAATTTTTCTCTTTTCTCCTTTCCCTCCCCTCCCTTCAACCTCTCTTCCCCTCCTTATTTACAAAAGCTTTATTTCCATTTTTTGT
>PVKN010039594.1:0-10863 GCA_004027915.1 Capromys pilorides
AAGATGATGACATCAGGGACTTTATCCTAAATGTGTATCTTATTTTCACTTTCTTGTATAATGAGAGTGTGCTATTTGCATAATGTTTACTAGGTGACATGAATTAAAGTCAACAGAGTACAGTTATGTTTTACATCAGACATTCTAACTTGGACTCACTAGATAATGTCAGTTTTAGCACAAGGCAGTCTATGGCCGTCCCAAGTGACTTCTTCAACTCTGTGTCTGATAGGGTCTGAGCAGCGCCTTAGCCATTTCGGGTCTTATGCTGAACAATTTTTCAGGGAGCACCTTTATCATGGACTGGGGTTCCAAGAAATCTGATCTGTAAAACCAAATCTAGACAAAATGAAAAAGCATAGCTACGAGATCTTTCTAGAAAATGTTTTTGCACAAGACCAATTACATCCATTGTAGCAGGGAAAGAAGGATTAACATACGTGTCAGGACACAAATCAAAAATTTGTTAATATAAATTGTAATGGAACAACCTGAGAAATAGAATCCCTTCTTTTTGTTTTTGTATCTTTATAAACACCAGTGCAACAACACATCAATAAAAGAGGTTTCCCTGCATAACTAGATCAAACCATTAAGAACTTTATTTAGAAGGGTTAATAATAAGAATAAGCTTCTTCCTTCCCTCTGCAATAGAAACTCATTTTCAGACTTGGGTTTCATGATGGCACTCTTTATGCGTGACTTTACTCTCTTGCTCGCTGCCAAATCTAGAGGGTATAGTGATGGGTCCCTCACTAGCGAGACACCTACAGGTCTTAGAAGCTGAGTGGCATTTCAGTCACAACTCAGAAATGGGTTTGCTAAGCACCATGCTTGCTCTTATGGCTTGCACTTAGGGTATTAGCACTGCGCTTGATATCTCCAAATAAATACAATTCTATGCTAGTACGGATATTATTTTATTAATGTTGATATTCCTTGATCATGAAAAATGCATTCTCTCTCTTTAGGGAAAGATTTTTTTGGTTAGCTGATCTAGTGAGAATGAAGAGGCTAGAGAACAATGATGTCTGTATTCCTTCTTTTAAATCAAAGTAGCCTTGGTATCATTTAGTAACTGGATTATATGAAAAATCCCAACACAGCATAGCTCTTCTATTGAAATTGAATTGATTTCTTTAGAGACCATCTGATCTCAACAGCAGTCTTTTAAAAAAATCCTCTGGACCTTGAAAGAAAATAAAATTAATGGATTTTTTTTTAAAATCTTAGCTCTGAGTTTCTCAAGCATGAAAAAGATCCCTCCTCCCAGTAATTTGCATCTAAAAACAAAAGTGAAAATGTGCGTGTCTGTACATATAAAAAACCTAATATTTCACTCTTAGGTTGTGCTAAACTTTTTGATTTTTTCTATTTATAAAGAGAATTGTCATAGTTTCAAATATACTAAAATTATCTTTGAAATACTTCACTAGCCCATAAACCAAAAGATCTCTGAACTGTAGGTACTTTTATAACTATGAAACACATACTTTATAAAAGAAATTATAATGTGTCTTTCACACTTGAAATACATAAAAACTCATTAGGTATCCCTTCAACTCTATATTAGGGTTCTAAACTGAAACGCATATGTCAGTCTCTTTAAAGAGTTTGAAGACAAAACATGAAATATTACCAAATTTTCTGTAAAGAGTGAAGACTCAACAGAAATTTTCATCACTGAGTTTTCAAAATTGGTTGCCTCCACTGCAAGTTGTAAGGCAATTAAGCTGAAATTTTTTTGTATTTCTTGGAAATAAAGGGGTTGTATAGAGTTGTTCATTAGTTACATTATGGCTTTCTGCAAAATAACTTTAAGCCAAGTCACTGTTGAAATTGCTTTGTAATTCAGGCTTATTTTAAGAAACAATGTGCTATGTCAATCATTAATTTTTCTGCTACAAAATAAAATAAGGTTCTAGCCCTTAAAATAACTATTTTTCATGAATATTCACTCAGAAACCAGAAGTACATATATCCTAGTCTGGGAAGCACTGGTTTGCGCAAGGTATTTCTGTGCCTCCCAGCCTGGTTTAAGGACCAGATGGGTCTCCTTCTTTGCAGGTGACACATGTGGGCAAACCTGGTCTCACGTCTTCCGCGGCGGTGCATGGGTTGCCATCTGTCTGTGGTCTCCTGAGCTGCAGTCCCAGGCTCAGATTCCAGCCTTGCTGGGCTGCTCTCTGCACACCCCCAGCAGCTCCCCGACATGTAGCTGCCCACTGCTCCCACTCCCCAAACAAATATCTTTCCTGGGGTGATGTTTGATCTAATATAACCCGTGAGCTGCTTGCTTTTCATGGCCTCCACAACTACCTGTGTTTCTTTTAAAATAGATCCAAGCCAACTTGGCAATATGTATTGTATTAAAAGTCACAAAAATGTATGTGTCGTTCGACCTAACAGTTCCCTTTCTATGACTTTATTCCAGGAACTATTCAAGGATCTGGACAAATATTAACTTACAAAGATGTTGATTGCAGTATTGTTAGAATAATAATGAATATAAAAATGTGAACGTAATCAATCTGGACTATAGGAGACTATTTAAACAGCTATGCTTAAATGTGATAGAATATTATTACATTTTTAGAATCAAGTCACATGATGTCCAGAATCTTCATACCAGATTAAGTAAATAATAAATGCCACTATGGAAATGAAAACTCTATACTTTTCATTTATATTATACTTAAAATAAATTTCTTAATTTTTTTTAAACTATGTGAACTAGGGCCAGCCAAATAGCTCAGTGGATTAAGGCACATACAAGCAAGCACAGGGGCCAGGAGTTTGATCCCCAGGCCTGTTGTGCTGACCTCACCCCCAGGGTGCACAGAGATGGCAATTGAGACTGGGCATGGTGGTGCACACCTGTAATCCCAGCTCTTGGAAGGCTGTAAACAGGTGTATCACTATGAATTTGATCTAGGAGTGAGACCCTGAACATCCTGTAGACCTTTCCCTAAAATAAAAAAAATTGATAATAAATAAATAAAATTATATGAACAATAAATAAATAAATAAATAAATAAATAAATAAATGTTACAGAACAGTAATATGGCCACATTTTACATATATTTATTATAAGTAATCCTTATTTATAAAACCAAAATTATGTGCCAAATTATTAATAGTAGTTTCCTTCTAGTATTATGAATGATATTAATATTCTTTTTCATATATTTTTTGCTCTCCCAATTTCTAAACAGTAAACACAGTGATTTTAAATTCAGAAGAAAACTAAACAGGCAGTAAATATCAATTATGAAATGAGTTAGAGTGGGGGCAGGTAGGGAAGGTGAAAGCCCCGGATGGATCAAAGCCCACCCAGTCCAGATGGAGAAAGCTTGGGACTGAGTGAGCCCTGCCCAGAACTAAGTGAAATTTCCTGTGGTGGAAAAAGTCCTTGAGGGGCAGGTGTTAATTCCTAGAGGAATTCTTCTAAATGGCAGACCACCTTAAAGACCTGGACTCCAGTTCTAGTGTCTCCTGCAGCACCTTCACCACAGCATCCTCTCCTGCAGTGATCTCTCCGAAGGCCCTGGGTACCTTAAAGGAGTCATCTTGGACAGCAAGGATGGTCTGGAAAGTCAGCAATCCCCAGGCAGCTAGCGAATTCTAAACCCTCACTCTGGACCTAGCAGAGAGGCTGTGGTTTCCCTTGAGCAGATTCCAGTCAGTTCCCTTTAACTGGAAAGGAGAAAGGGCTCGGTGTCTTGAAGAAGCAGGAAATAAAGTTGAGGAAGAAAGTTTTCATCTTTGATGCAGATTTCTCTGTACTGATTTGAAAATACCTCTAGTGTACATTGTTAAGGAAGAAAAGTGAGGATCCAAGCAACAATATTTTGCTACTTTTCATTATAAAAGGAAGAAAGAAACAAAATTTATTATCTATCTGTCTGTCTATCTATCTATCTATCTATCTCTCTATCTATCTATCTATCTATTTATCTATCTGCCTGTTTACATTTCCCTAAACAAACACAGGAAAGATATGCAATAATCTAATAAGAGTACTTACTGAAAGAGAGATACAAAATGCAACAGAGGGGCTGGCGAGATGGTTCAGTGGTCTAAAGCGCCTGCGTAGGTAGGCTCAGGCAACTGCAGGGACTGCAGTTCGATCCCCGGCACCACATGCTGCGCCAGCGCCACCACCAGGGCAGGCTGAGCCAGCCACAAAATAAATAAAAAAACAAACAAACACAACAAACAAAATGCAACAGAGATAAAGCTATGAGTGATGAACAAAGTCATCAATGAGTACATTTTATATTTTTGAGCTACCTGATTATTATATCTGTCTATTCAAAATGAATTCTGCTAATGATTAAGGGAGGAAAAAAGAACATCATCTCTTCGAGATGGCTGGCCACATGGGTATCTGTCAGAAACCCAGTGTGAGGAGATGGGGACCTGCTGGTGGCACAGAGCTCGTCTTTTTCATGACAAGGTGATGATCTCTCCGTGTTCTTTTACTGAGCAAAATGGCCACGGAGAGCTGGAGGGAGGGGTCAACCTCGCATTTGCTGATGGCCCGTTTGTTGTCTTACGAGGTTGTGACCCTTGTTGCCAGCCAGCCATGCAAGACCTACTCTCCCAGTAGTGGGACATAGAAAGTATTTAGCCCCTGGTGCAAACTACTTAGCTGAAGCCCTGATAGGCATAACACCACGGGCGTGTCTAATGGAATCCCTAAAGCAGTCCAGTGTCCACACTGGGTTCAGAGTAAGCGGCCAAGACCTGTAACTTCCCTGGCTAACTTGACATCCCCTGGGGGTACCAACTATTGCTAATGTGCCTTACTTGTCCATAAGCATGAAGGAATGGAAAAGCATGGTCCTATATCTACTGGTATATGTGTGATTTTTATACAGGTATGGTCAGTTCTTGATTGCCAACAAGACAACTCAACAAGTTCTTGGGATTGTCCAGCTGGCAAGGATAAAGTTAGCCAGAAGAGAGTTGGGGCAAAATACAGAACTTTTCAATATAAGGATATAAAAGATTTAAAACATGAGTTTATAGAGACAGAAGAAGATTATTAAATGCACACCAAAAGCAGCAGAAAGGGTTCCACTTTCCTTTCCACTAACTTGGATATGAAAATAACAGATCGGAAACTCTAAAAGTTTGGGTCTTTGAAAACTGTTAATTATATACAAGTGGAGCAGTTTCATTTCACAAACAAGGAAGCTGATTTTAAAACATCAGCGTGGTAGGCTAAGGTAGCCATATGCACATAGATAGGACATTTGCATGTTGTCTACTCACATAAAGGTACACTTTGCAATGCTTTCCCATGAATCAGGCAACTTAATTTATACTCCACTTCCTTTAAAATACCCATTAACTCATTTTCATTACTAAAATGAATCTTGAACACCAGGCTTCTGTGTCCACTTTTTATTTTGAAGCAATTGCCAAAAGCTGTGAAAATGGTTTCATTTACCCCCAGAATTTGCCAAAAAAAATCCAATGATGTCTGAAACCTGTAATGACTATTTTCTATTTTCCTCTCCCTAAGTAATTGACCATTAATTATAATATCAATAGGCAGTGGGTAAGGAAAGCAGACCCACGTAAGGGCTACATTTCATTTGTAACTGTTTTGTATATATCATAAATTTCTAATATTGGGCTATTGTCACCCATGATGAATTATTGTAAGCATGTCAGCACATGGTGGAAGTCAAGTACATTCAAATACTACTCAGTCGGAATTGAATTTGGCATGATAGTCTCATAAAAGGGGGCTCAATTGAGAGTTTCCACTTGCCTGCTCTAAACTTGTCACTTGTAGGTGCTAAAGAGCTTGTTGTGTTGGTTTAATTAGTCAACAAATCGGTCCTTACTTGATTGCGTGGTCCTATCACATATGTTAACACTTCAGTGTTTGATGGAGATATTAACAAGTGACAAGAGTCTCTTGGTCTGTGGACTTTAAAGAAGAGAAGCTCTTCTATATTATTTCATTTGGCCCTGCCAATATTTATTAGATCATGCAGCCCACAGGCTGCCAGTTAAAGAAAGACAACACAAACATTTTTCAGGGTTATGCTTATCTGTATCCCAAAGAAGGGTCACGGAACAATCGATGGGAGAAGAGCATAAGTAAGATAAGTGTTTTCTTCCACCGCTTACAAATTCATTATTTGATACAGTTTGCTGCAGACCTCCTTTGAGCTTTTTTCACTTAAAGATAATTTATGACAAGAACAGAGAGGTTCTTGAAAATGCTATAGCAACTGAAACTGAATGATGCCACTCTGGTGCACGACGCAGAGTCACCAGAGGCTGGTAAATAGGAAGTTTGCATTTGTATGAGGAACGGTATTAGCTAAGCATTCAACCATGCTGGATAAAATAGTCATATTAATAGTCAATAAGAGATGAAAGGGGGGAAAATCCAACAACCAAAATGATTGTGCCTGGGAGTGGGGGTAGGGGATAAAAGTTGGTACCCGGAAAGTTTGCAAGAGGCTCGTCTATTCACGTTTTTCTATAGTAGAACAAACAAAAGGGCAGTGCTTACTTTGAAGAACAGGCTTCATTTGTTCTGTCAGCATTCTGTTATGGCTTTTATCTGTGCATTAGCAAGAATCAGGTCCCCACATCATGTGAACAGGGATGGAAAGTACATGAACCAGAGCCACCAAACAGCTCATTTTAGTAGGACATAGCTCTGCAAAAGACACTGAAGTGACTACCTGCAATTCAAAATTTGCCAGCAGTAACTTGACAAGCACACAGTAGGATATAAAATTATGAGCAAAGAGGCACTTTGTCAAGACTCCTCATGGGAAACTTTATATAAACCCAATTTATTTATCTTTATCTTGCAAACCAAAGTTCCTTATTCCCTAATCTCAAAAGCATGGAATTTGCCAGGGTTCTCCTTGGAAGAGCTTACATTGATTTACACAATCTTTAATTACCCAGTGATCACTTAGTTGTCCATAGAGACCAATCCTATCTTTTTAACTATCATATGGTGAGCTCTTCCAGGTCTGGCCCATAGGTTCCCCTTACAGAGGTGGAAAAACAAAGGGAGGAGGTACGCAGAACAGTTGAGACTACAAGGTCTTTACACACATATCTCCCCCCAGAAATCTGAAAAGCATGCACAGCAATAGGCCAAGAAAGAATTTTATCTAACTCCTAAAAAGTTTTTAAGTTAGACCTTTCCCAAAACTTTTCTATTTTTTTGACCAAGACACTGAATTGCAGCCTCCATGACAAAGCTGTTTTTTCTACTCTCTCAACATAGAGTGCAAAGGAAGGGTGCAAATTTCCCTCCTTACCTTAAATTAAATCATCTTGGCTTCTGCTTAATCAAAACTGCAAACTAAATCATCTTCAAAAAGCATTTCCACTTCCCATCTTCCTCCCCTGCATCACCTCCTGTACTGCTCATTGTAAATAAAAATCAACTCCCAGAACCGTCCCATCGTGAGAAGCTGGCCTTTAAGGAATGCTCATTGATTGAGTAGAGCAAAACAGGAGTTCTATTCACACTTATTGGAATAATAATAGTAATAGTAATAATAATAATAATAATAATAATAATAATAATAATTTGATGGAGTGACAGTGCTAACAGTGAAAAGTTAAAGAGGCCAGGGTGGAGTATAGTGTGGGGTGGTGCAAATTTCTGTGAAGAGCTTTGCAGTAATATTTTCTTTTGAGAAGGAGGATATGGGAAATGGGTTGATTGGCCTGCAAAAGATATGGGTACCCTCAGGGCAAGAATTTTTCTGCACCGAGCTCTATAGAATAAAAGAAGAAAGGCAAAGGATACAGAGAATGAAAAGCTATTTGATGTGAGGCGAAGAGGAAGGATTAGGGGGAGGGGAAGAGGGGAGAAAAAGCCTTTAGGAGGGAGGCAAAGGAGGAAGGAAAGCCAGCACATGTGTGATTTAATTTAAGGCTCAGACTTCTAGTGTTCCCAATTTTTTGGTTATTTCCAAAATGTTATAAAGAATATCCTTACACACATATCTTTGAGTGCTTTTGAATATTGCTGGGGGGAATGGAACTCTAAAGAACTTTCTTACCATTCTTTATAATTCTGTTGGCATTTCATATAATCAAAATGAGTTGCTTTTCCAGTCAGAAAATATAACTCAGAAAAATTAAATTTCAAGAAACCCTTGGAGCTGTGAAGAGCCTCAGAGAGCATCACGCTATGAGATTTTGTGATATAAAACAAGTTGTGGCTATTAACATTTTCTTCAGTTCATTTAGGAATATTTACTCCAGCTTCTGGAAATGGTTTAACCTCTTGAAACATTATCTACTTTCAAAAAAGTTCATAATCTTCTCCTTCAGTTCTTTGCTTCCTCGAAGAAGGCCAAACCCTTTTCCCCAATCTGATGCAGAAGCCTGATTTCAATTATTTTTCCAGCCCTATGCTTCCACAGGGAAGTGTTCTTAAAAGTGAAAGGGGCTGACAGAAAGCAGATCTCTGGCTGCCTGGGACCAGGGATTGGGAGGACTATAGGGGAACCCATGGGGGACCCAAGGGAGCTCACTGGGGTGATTTATCAACAGTCACCAACTTCTATTTTAAATGGGCAAGTTTAACTCTGCATAAGTCACATTTTGATCAGATAATTTTTGAACAGCTTTAATAATAAAGTGAACTAGTGCATTCTTTTGTTGGCCAAATAGATATCCAAATCTTCAAAGAGGCAGGAAGATTCTCCTTTTAAAAAACCTAAAACTATTGCCAAGAAGTGTGTTAGATTTGAAGAACTGAAGGGACTTCACATACTTAAGGCCATTTGTATCCATTTGAAGCATAGAAGGAAAAAAATACATATATTAATTACTGATTTTTATTCCGTGAATCTTTAGGTCTTTTCTCTTTTAATTTCCTGGCTGGGGAGACAGGAGACCTTCATTCTTGTATCGATATTTTGATTAAAACAAATATCTACCCATTCATTAAAAGTTTCTCTCGTATAAAGGAATTCAATTTTTTTTTTTTTTTGATTGGTGCTAGACTCACAGACAGACAGAAATGAGCTGCCATTCTTCCATTTGATAGCCAGACGCTGCCAGTTGTAGCCAGGGCAGTCATGCTGTTAAATTAGGTCTAATGAAGGAGTAATTGCTTTAGATATAGTGAACCATTTCAAAGAAAACAAGGATTCTAATTGATTTGCAATTTGTTTGGCACATTGCATTGTCTGTGGCTATTGATTAGTCTTCTGGATTTCACACTGCATGTGTTTCCCTTTATTAAGGGAATAACAGGTTACTGATTACTTTCTTTCTGGGTTTAATGTAGCGGTTAATGTCTACTTTGTTCTTGTGTCATGTCACAGGCGAGGAAGGAATAATAGGCAAGTGGGTGGCCCTTTGCTAAGCAACTTCCCTGCTGCTCCGAGCTGTGTTCTCCGAGACAGGCTGAAAAGCAGATCAAGAGAAAGGGTTAGAATAGCAGGACTCGCAAGTTAAGGCCTGAGTCAGGCTAGACCCAGCTCAAAACTTGGCTTTCCCCTCCCAGTCAAAGCAGAACCTGGGACGAAGCAGCTGGTGGTAGATTTGTTCTTGTACCATTTGATTATTTGTAGACAGGATATGAATCTATGCCTGTTGTTTTGCTTAATAGGTGGGCATGCTAATGTGTGCAGCAGAAGGATATCTGAGGTGGAGGCCTTTGGGTTCATTGAACCCTTTGGGAAGTGACATTTTGTTGGCACCTGGGAAGCACTTGTTGCTGAGGTGTCGATATGATCATCAAAATGGCTCTCATGTTTATACCAACTGCAGGGGAGGGAGAAAAAGTTCTCAGGGCTGCAGTCATTTCATTGCCCTCAAAGCACAGCAGGAATTATTAGCTTACCCTGGCGCGCCCCTTTGTTTTCCTAGGGCTTCGCTCCTCCAGCAGATACTCATTTAAGGCGAATCCACTGCTTTCTGAAATGTGTTTTGCAATGGTGCACAGAACAGGCACTCACTTATCGGATCTAATCCTTTCACAGCTCAGCTTGTTAATGTAGCAAACTGCTGAAAATGGGAAATGGATTCTTTAATGAGACCGGTCCCTTCGTGGCTTTTATTCTCCCAGTCCAACCCTCAGGCATTCATTCGCGGCCCCCCACCCACCCTCCCCAGTCAAGATCGGGCACCCCCACTTCCCACCCAGCAAGCAACCCATTTTCCAGCATGAAATCCCCCATCTCTAGGCCCCTAGCCTCCCCACGACCTTCCTCAGCCCTTGGAAGCTCACAAATAACAAAGAGGGGTGGGCAGTAAATGACTCCTTTTCTCTGCCCCAGTTACCTCTTTGCTAAGCGGGCCCATCTTTTCCTGAGCTCCCAACTTCATCAACAAGGCGGTAGAGTGAGCTTCTTCCTGCTAAGCTGCAAGACAGCAAATGCTCAGTGCTTGAAAGAACCCACAACTTGTCTGTATGACACAAACTATTTGCATATTTCATATTATTCTTTGAGAGTGGCTGTTTGTGTAACGTTGGATTTTACAGTGACACTATTTGCCAGGGGCTGGAAAATAGCTAGTAGTAAATGTAAACTTGGACAGGTTTTAGTTCTTTTTCTTCTATCATTTTCCTTCTTGCAGGTGTTTGCAAAGCCTTTGTACTTCTCTAGAAATCCACTCCCCCACAAAAGATTTCTGAGCAGGTACAATCTAAGTTAAGAGGAATATTAAAGACAACTCAGAAATCATAACAGTGCAGCCTGCAGTTTTAAGTATGTACTTAGGAAAGGAAGATAGTTTATGCCCGTTTTGCTATGGAAATAGTTTGTCTGGGAAAGTAAATTATGTATATGTGAACTCAAGTTGTCTTTGGTGCAGGTTCTTAACTTTATGTAGGGGTGGGGGGG
>PVKN010039595.1:0-10863 GCA_004027915.1 Capromys pilorides
AAAAAAAATTCAAAAGAAAACAAACACTCACCCCCCAGGGTGAACAACAACTTTTTCCCAGGCTAGTCAGCGCTTTGGACAGGTTGCCCCTGGCGACAACACACTTTCGGCTGGCGACTTCTCCCGGCCTTTGTTTCCCATGCGCGGTTGGTCAGCATAGCAGCAGGTCAAGCCCACTTTTGGCTCCCAGTTCTGCGGGCCAAGCTCACACTTGGGCTCTCTCCTGGCCTCTGGTGCCCCAGCTGGCACTCTCAGCGGGGAGAATAAAAGGGTCTGTGTTGCAGCTCCCTGGGACTTCTGCCTGCAGATAGTCTGGTGGCCAGGGAAGGCCGGTGGCCACTGCCCATGTCCCTGGCTGCTATTGGTCCTCCAGGCCCTGGAGCAGGGAGCTTTGGTCGGGCTGCTTGGCCTCCTGCCAGAGCCACCTCCCCAGCCATAGACACCTGCTTGCCTCTCTTTTTCCCTTTCCGAGGAATTCCCATACATCTCTCTACTCCTGAAGGGTCCCAGTGGCCAATCGCAGGAGGATCCCAGCAGCAGCCTGGACCAGAAACAGTGACAGAGACAAGGTGTCTCTGCGCCACGTTTGCCACCCACCACCCCACGGCTTGCTATGGATGCTCCAGAGGCACTGGCCGCTCTCGTAGCCCATGCGTGACCCTTGAGCCCCCGCTTATCCGGCAGGCCCAGAAACACCGGGCACAGCCTGGCAAACCAGCCTGGAGCTCAGCCCATGAGAGTGGCCTGGCCTTGCCCCCTTCTCAGCCCTTCAGGCTGCTGACCGTTTCCTGGACCTGGCACCTCAGTAGCTCATTGGGCAGTGCCTCCTGAGAGACAGCACCGAGGCCCCTGAGCCAGGATCATTACCTGCTGAGGAAAGGGTGGCTGTCCAGCTGCCTTGCCCTCTGGCTCCCAGCAGCAGGTGTGGAAGTGGAAAAAGTGAAAAGGTCAATGGCTGCAGCTTTCTGAACCTCGTTTTTGGGGCCAGGGAGATAGCGCAGTAGAATAAGCGCTTGCAAGGCAAGCGCAGGGTCCTGAGTTCAATCTCCAGTTCCATTAAAAAAAAAAAAAAAATCCCCCTGAGTCAAGGACAGGGACAGAGATGCCACCTCTGAAAGGGACAGATGTGGGACATGAGATCTGCTGTGGTCCTCGGACACAGTGCCTCTGGGTTCCCATTCCTCTCGGCCCAGCCACGTCCAGCTGCACAGGCAGGCTTGGTCCGGTCCCTCAGGGGCCCCTGAGAGTGAGCTGGCCCCAGAGACTGGGAAGCCTCACTACCTCTGTCTCTGTCACCACAGCTGGGCAAGCTCAGGGTTAACCGGAACCCGAGGGCCACTGGCTGAAGGGCAGTGTCCTGGCCTGCCCGGGCCTGGCCAGCCTTCCTCACGATCTGTGGGTGCTCATGTGGCTTTGGGTCTTGTGTTTCTTGGCTCTTGGCTTGTGGTGCTGCAGTGAGGGCTGCCAGTCAGACCTCATCCTGGAGCCAAGCAGGGTGGAGCCCGAGAGTCCCCCAGCAGCCCAGAGCTTCTTGCTGTCACCTCCCATCGGTGGCGGAGTTCTGAGGAGTTTTGTTGAGGTCAAGGCAAGTTTTGTTGGTGGGGCTCAGATGAAAATCGGGGGGGCTTTGTAGTTCTAGAAGCCATTTGTGGCCGAGTCTACCACAGGGAAAAATTTAACCCTGGTTTCCAGACTCCTCCTCCATCATCTCCCCTGTTCCTATGTGCTGTGACTCTCCGGTCCTCAAAACCCCCCAGAGTGGACTCGAGGCCCTCCCTGGGCATGCAGCAGGCCATCGGGCCAGGTGTGAGTGGGATCAAATCGTTACATGCACAGCATACAATGCACACTGAAGTCACTCGCACTCACATGTCCTCACGGCTCCCACAGAGAGCAGATTCCGCCGGCCTGTGGTAAAAGGAGAGAAGCCAAGTTTCGTTTGTAAGACTTTCTGGCACAAGGAAGGCAAGACGCCAATTAGAAGATTTCAGAAGACCCTGACCCACTGCCCGCCCGACTCTGGAACTCAGGGCTCCGGGGGCTCTGGTTGCGCTGCCCTGCCGGAGTCCATGTTCGCCTGGGTCCACACGCAGCCACAAGGGTGCCTTCTTTCCCAGGTGGGCTGGTACTTGGGAATACTTGGTAAAGTAAACTCATCATGCCCACAAACTCTTCTCAGAAGGCCCAGGCCCAGAGGCTGCTGAGAGCACAGGGGCTGCGCTGCCCGGTGCGGGGCGCCCCCTGGCTGCGGGCACAAGAAGTGCTCCTAAGAGTGGAGTTACTGGGGTGGGGGTGCAAAACGCAAGAGAAGGCCTGAGGGCTTCACTCCGACTCCCTCCCTCCCTAGGCTCTCGGGAGAAACGGGCGGGCTTATATTTTGGCGAACAGCAGGTCTTCTTGGTCAGGTTCCCAGCTGCTGGCTGTCGTGGTTGGCTGGGTTCGTTCATTGCTGTCAGAGAGGCGGGGTCCAGGCTCTGCCTGTCCCCAGAGGCCTTGCCATCACGGCTTCTGGGAGTGGAAGAACATCACCCTTCCAGGCCTGAAGGAGGCCTCTGCACCCAGCCCCATGGGGCCTGTTCTGTTGGCCCTCCTGTCTCCCTGTGACGTGAAAGTCCCACAAGAAGCTGGCCTGAAGTTCATGCGATTCCTTCCAGGGGAGGGGGAAAACTTGGCTGTGTTTTGTCCCCAGACAGCCATGCTTTGAGCAGCAGGAGACCTTCTGTCACGGCCTGTTGCCTGAGTCCATGTGACAGGGACAGCAGTGGGCAGTAGCGGAGGATCAGAATAGCTGTGGCCAAGCTTGGTTGCTGGGTCTCCTATATGGCTTGAGAAGGAAACAAGAGAACAGATGCTGTGCTCGATCTGGGTGCACAAAGGCCAGGAAGGGTGTCTGCAAGTGTGTGTGTGTGTGTGTGTGTGTGATTGTGGTGACACAAATCTTCAGCTCTAGTCTCTGGGTGTCTCTAGGAGGTACTGACGGGAAATTTTCAGAGGCCTCCCTTCTGCAGCTGGCCTATGGGCGGGGAGCCAGGGTGCAGAAGTGGTATCTTCCACAAGTGCTGGTCATCCAAGAGACTCTGGCCCTGAGGGACATGACCCCCACAATGTCCTCCTCGCATGCTCTTACTCCTGAAACCCCACTGTGAGCCCATTGTATATCATGGCTAAGTCAACCCTGTCACTTTCCCATTTTGTCAAGCAGGAAACGGGGTGCCAGAAGCTGAGTCACTTGTCCTGGGTTTTGCTGGGCAGTGGCAGAGGCAAGACGGGAAGCCAGGACTTTGTCTCCAAACTCCGCCCATGATGCCATACTGAGGAATAGCCTCCAGGGCTGGGTTCTAGCAAATGCTTTGGTCCTTAGTGTAAACCCAAGAGGGAGATTTAGGGTGACATTGAGGCACTGGGCTTTTGGGGTGAGAGGGCCAAGTCAAGGCCCCTGGCCCCAGCTGTACTTCCCTGTACTCAGGGGTCTGGGCTCTTGTTTTGCAAAGGAGTGTGTCGGTTTGATAAATGCATGTTACTGGTTCTTTGTCGCAACCTTCCACAGGGACATCTCCACACCTCTCATACCAGTGTGAAGGCTGCTCTGGTCCTCTTTGTACTCCCTGGGTTGACAAGGACCAGGTGCTTTTCACTGGGGGCAACAAACACTTCTGAGTACTTCAGATAAAATTTAAATGATTTTTATAAATAAAATGGAAACAACGAGCTCAATAGCTTTCACTTCCCTGTCTGTCCCTAAGACAAGGCTGCAGTGCTCAATGCAGCTCTTACAGAGGTGGAAGTGGTTTCTAGTTCCTTGTATCTCTTCCTCTTGTTTCCCACTGCCACCCTGGGCAGTGGCTGCACTGTGCAGACCAATAGTTGTCACAGCAGGCTTTGGCTGGGCTTGGAGAGGGAGGAGCCATTCCAGGTAGAGGATGGTGTCAACTCACCTTGCAAGCCCAGCTCTGGCCTGTGCTGTGGACACCGTGGCCATGTGCGGAACTGTGGCTCCTTGTGTGGGGCTGGTGTGGGCTTGGAAGGCAGGGCTCAAACCCAGCAGAAAGCACCTCCTGGAAAGTTAGTCATGCCCTGCCTTCTAGGCCTTCGAGGGGGATTCTGAAGTTCCAGAAGACACCAGAGAGGAGGCTGAGTCTAGGATGGACACACGTGGAGTCCAAAATCACAGCTTCAGCATGGTTTGAAGACAGCAGTTCCATGCTGGCCCCAGCTAAGAAATGCCAGGCTTTGGTTTTCTTAGGAACGTGGTGAAATAGTTGAGTCGAGCCAGGAAACACAGGTGCTCGAGTCCCCAGGGACATGCACTTGAAGCTCACGAACCTGAGGAAATGGGTCACTGAGGCCAAGGGCTAAGCCGATTGACTGCTCTTGCCCTACTGCAGCAAGTTATGGAGAGTTCTGTCCACAGAATCCTCCCATTGCATAGATGAGGAAGTCAAGGCCCTGCTGTGGCTCGGGTGTCGCTCAAGGTCCATGTGACAAAATCTTGGTCCCTGGGGTAGTGCTGTTGGGAGGTGGTGGAAGCTTCAGTAGGTTGGTCCCCATGGGAAGTGTGTAGCTCACAGGAGAGATGCCCTTGAAGGGGCATAGGGACCCCAGCACACCCTGTCTTCCAGGTGTGATGTGAAGGTGTGCCCCACGCTGCATTCACCACACTGCCCTTGGGCACCCTCACCAGATCCCCCAGTCTGTGCGCCTGCCCAGGGTGGGCCTGCAACCCCCAAGATAGTGAGCTAAATAAACCTCTTGTCCCCTAAGCTAGTGATCTCTGGCATTTCATTTCTGGTAGGAATCTGATTCCTGCAGACCAGAGGATTACAGAGTGGAAGGCTCTGGGAAGTGGAGTGGACAGTATGGCTGTTCCCCCAAAGAAGAGCAGCCCTGAGACTCCAGAACATGGCTGTGGGCAGCCGTGGGCATGGGCTGACCTTGCAGAAGAAAGACCTGTCCAGGAGGGGCAGTGATGGAACCCTGCTTGGGTGCTCCTGGCACGGGCTGGGTGCACTCTGGTCCCACTAAGTTCTTCAGGGACCTTGGCTCTTGGGAGCAGCCCGTGGCAAGCTGGTGTATCCCAGAACCAGTGGACCCTGGAGCGCAGCATCTGAACTAGCCCAGACTCAGAAGTATGGATCTGAGGTTATGAGGGGACAGGGGCCCAGGGAGCATTGGATGACAGCCATACATCCAGGCAGTGGAGATAGCAGCGCACACTGGTCTACCAGGAGTTACCTTACTGAGCACCCTCTAAGAGAGCTTCCTGGGGAAGGAGACAGCCCACACGAGAGAGAGAAACTGTCATGGGCATCTGGGCCCTGCTGCTTGCTCTGTGTAAATGGCCAGTGGGGAGGCGGGCTCCTGCTGCGGCTGAGCTGCAAGGCTCTTCTCCAAGATGCAGCTCGCAGCTAGAAGCCTGGTCCCACAGGCTGACAAGCTGCTGCCAGCCGAGTGGTCTGCACTGGGCAGGCTCTGCCCAACGGATGCCACGCAGGCTTGTTAGCGGTGCAGTGTTTGAGGCTTCTGCCTTCTCTCTTATTGGGAAGCTGGGCTCTGGGAGATGGGTTGGTGGAGTGTGAAAAGTCCTTATGGGCATCCCCGTGCCCCTGGATCTGCCGCGATTCTCTTGAGACTTGATGTCTGCGCAGGCGTGCAAGGGTGAACACACACACACAGGCTGGGACGAGGCAGGACAGCCGCACTTGCCGAAGGCAGAAGCGCAGGCTGCAGGAAGTTGCTCCGGTTCCCCACGAGGGCTTCACCCTCCACGCCACGGAAAGTGCTTCCTGTAGCCTCCCCGGGGAAAGGTCAGATGGCTGCCCAGCCGTCCAGGAACAAGGCCACTGGCTATCACTTGAGTGGTGGATTCGTTCTGGATTCTGGCGAGTGAATCAGCAACAAAAGTGTTCTTGTCTGCTACAACGCTGAGTCCCCACACAGACCATGCACAACAAGAGCACGCACTCTTTAGTCCAGCGGGAATTTTATAGTTATGATAAGTGACTATTTTCATAGCTCTTTTTTTTTCTCATTACAGAAAAAATAATTTAGACAAGCCAGAAGAAAAAGAATAAAAATGAGGAGTAATTTCACTTGCCAGAAATTACCATTCGTAACACTTTGACCTATGTCTTTCCTGCTTTTCCATCTATACTCTGATGAAAAAAAATACTCTGTACAACTTCTTATTAACATGAATCCTGAGGCATCTCGTTTCACTTGCTATAGTAAAGAGCATCTTCTTAGCTCTACAAGGCCAGTTGTTATACTGTGTACATGCTACTATAAAGCCTTTCGCACAAAGGGGGCATTTTGGACTGAACTATGACCCTTGAAAATGCATATGCTGAAGTCCAAGCCCTTAGTACTTGGGCATGTGAGTTCAGACCAGGCTTCCCGTGGGTGACAGAGGGTGCGATCCGTCTGAACAATGATGTCAGAAGCAGCTTGCATGAACCCTGACTTCACCCCCAAAAGGGTCAAGATCTTGGGGGCCATGGTGCCCGACTGTGGGCTCCTAATCTGGGTCTGCATTCTCCACTCATAAGGGTAGGGGGAGGGACCCTCGGTGTCCAGCCTCACGGGACAGTATTGGGCTATCCTGGCCTCTCAAAGGTGGCTGATATGTCCCATGTCCTCATGCCTCACACTGAAGAATTACAAAGCATGTGCTGGCATGGCGTCTGTCTGTGTCTTCCTTCCCTCACATCTCTCATGGGACCTCTGGGCTACTGTGGAACAGAGGGCAGGGGCTGTCTAGCCTAATAGTGGGGTGAGTGTAACTCTTGGGGAAAGCAGGAATAGGGTGCCATCTCCCTCTGGCTCTTCCTGGCCTTGAGGTCAGAGATGAGGGCGTTGTAGCCAACCTGAAGCGTCTTCATGGCTGTCTACTGCTGACTGGTGGGTCTGAGCACGCCTGCCTGCCTGCCTGGCTAGGTACTGCTGGGTCACATGGCTTCTCCACCCTGCAAGGCTCCTGAGTCTATTAAACGTGACACAACCTGTCTAAGTGCTCAGCAGCAGCTCTTTCATGGATTATATTGCTTTTAGTCATTAAGTTTTGTTTTGAGCCAACGCCTTACTTATTGTCTTGTCAATAGAGCCTCCTCAGATGTGGCTGCCTGTGAGCATGCCGTCTCCATGCCACAGTCTCCCAAGTAGGTGGGGTTGCAGGCAGGAACCACTGTGCGTGGCCTGAACACGTAACTCTTGGGTTATGACAGTTTCTCCAATTAAACACTGGTTTTTCAATTCTTACTAAATCCCCCTCATAAACAGTTAAAATCAAAGTCTAAACTATTGAACCACCTTCACCATTTTGAGCACCTTAAGAAATAGACAAAATGCATGTCAAATATATTGGTTAGACAAGCAAGTAACCGTATTACACAAGTAATGGTCCCTCAGTATCCAGGGAACTGGTTCCAGGACCGCCTGTGGACACCCAATCCAGGGATGCTTAAGTCCCTCCTATAAAATGGTGCAGCATTCACACAGAACACGCATGATCCTCCCAAGCACTTGAAGTCACCCCTAGATTGCTTCTAATGCCCAACACAATGCAAATACTACGTATATAGCTGTCTTGGTTACTTTTCTGAGGTTGCTGGGACAAAATACCGAAGCCCAAAATTAAGGCGGTGAAAGTTTATTTAGTTTGGTTTATAGAGTTTCCAGTCTGTAATCGGCTGGCTCCACTGCAGGGTGGCACAGCACAGGGGCTGCAGTTCATGGAGGGAGAAGACAGCAAAAGCCACAGGAGTACAGCAATGAGGCATGCGGGCCTCTATTCCTCCCCGATGTTGTAAGCAGGCTTCCTGCCTGGGGTGTGTGTAGCACCCACCCCATCTGCTTGCCCTCCTCTTGTGAGGCTCAGGATGCTCATAAAGTGAGGACCCTGACTCCTTGCTGAGTCACTTAGTTACCCTTTTAAACTTCTCAGATGGACACAGCGGACATCAGCCTCGAGCAGTAAGGGGCTGCGCTCCGCACCGCAGCGTGCAGGACACTTGAGTTGCTTAGCTAAGCTTCTCGGCTCCTCAAGTTGACGTAACAAGCTGCATGTCTTTTCTGCACAAAGAGCGCAGTGGACACAAATATGGCACCCTGGAAACTGGCTTTTTGCAAACCCTAGGGCTATCTCCTGTGTGAACTCCTTAGAGATATTGATCTGCTTTGCTAGCACATCTGGCTGGCATCTGCTGAAGAGGCCACATCCAAGTCCCTATCCCGGGCCCGTGGTAGGCGCAGCTCACTGTCTCAGGGTTGTCTGGGGTGGCCAGCTTCTCCACATCTGCCAGCCACTCACTGCTGGCCACCCGCTTTCTAGCTGGCCATCAGGGTGGCCGCTGAGCAGTGGGACCTTCTTCTTCCAAGACTACTGTGTTCCCTGTGTCCGTGTTTCCTTTCTTATCCACACAGCAGATATAATTTACAAGCTAATCTTACACATGGCCTGGAAAAGGAAAATGGCCCTGACCATTACAGTCACTGTAGAGTACACTGTGCTATGAGCTCTAACTTCATTTTAACGTACAGCTACTACTTCTATGCTTTGTAATAGCTTTTGGTTTTTATGCACCACTCATTTTCCTTGCATATCACTGCATTGTATTACTTTAATAACCAGTTAACAGTCATCACAGCTTGCCAGAGCGAGCTCCTTTGGGCCAAACATATAGCTCAGTGGCATAAGAGCCCACCTGGCAAGTATAAGGTCCTGAGTTTGACCCCCGATACAAAACAAACAAACAATAACAATACTCAAAAACTAAAACGGAATGTTTTTGGCTTTTGACGATAGCCCTAAAAGCCCCTGAATATCCAGCCTGTCCTAGGCCTTTTGTACATTTTTCATAGCAGCCCCTATGTGTATATATGCATGTATAGTATAGGTGTGTGGGTATGTGTGCATATGTATTTGGTGTGTGATGTGTATGTATGTATCTGTATGTATTTGCATGCATGAATGTGAATATGCATGCATGCTTATGTGTGTGCATGTATCTATGCCTATATGTATATGTGTCTGTTGTGATGTGTGTGTGTGTGTGTGTTTGTGTGTGTGTGCATACAGTTCTCCCACACAGTCACAGGTTCCAGACCTAGAAGAGTGTGCAAGTTTTGGTGACATGTGAAAATGTGACTCTTTAGGTCACTTTTAATGATGGAGCTAGAAAATACCTGTGATGACTATATGAATTTACTTCCTTTTAGCCAGGCCCTGCTCTCCACAAGTAAAGTCCATCATAGAGGCCAGAGCTGCTCCCCCGACACCCCCGCCCCCACTGGTCTTCTTGAAGTTCCTGTGACCATTTCGCCTTCACAGTGTAGGTGGCTAGCCCTGCCTGCACCTTTCCTTTACAATGGAACTTTTCTGCCAGTGCCAACTTCTCCTCTGTGCCCCTTCCCTTGAGGAGCTCCCAGCTGGGGGAGATGGGGCAGGTGGTACTGATATAGGAAGACCGACTGCAGGGCATCAGAGCCACAAACCCATCGGCGCGGGCTGAGGGACCTGTGGTGACAGACTCCCCAGGTCCCTGTGTTCCTAGTACCAGCTTTATTCTTTATATCCATGGCTGCTTGTCTGGGTGCATCCTAGGTCTAGTTTCCTAGGATGAAGGCTGACTCAGATTGCCCAGCTCTTGCTTTGGGGACAGGGCAGTGTCACCATGCAGGTGACAGATGTCCCTTCTCTGCACCGGTTTTCCAGTCCTAGTCACAGGGCCACTGGCTGACCATTATAGACCAAGAAATGCAGCTTGACTCTGTACCCATAAGAGCAGTATGCCTTGGTGACAGCCCTGGGGATGACAGACCGCCAGCAGCCAAGTGGAAACTTATCTTGTTTTATTACTATTTCAGCTCTCTAAACGTGTACCCCAAAGTCAGTGTTATGGCTTGTGTCCAGATGTCTCCCAAAGCCACATGCTATCATTCATGAGGCTTTTCCAGAGGTGGCTGGATCTAGATGTATGATGCTGGAGGTGCTTCCTGGGGCAGTGTAGGTTCAAGGGCACTAAGAGTAAGGATCTGAGGCTGACCACCCTGCGGCCCGGATAAGGTAAAGAAAGGCGCTGTTAAGGTCCCGTGTTGCTTTTGCTGTCTTTGCCTGCAATGAGCTGTTTGTCCCCTGTGGTGCCCCTCTGCCACATGCCTCGGCTTTGGAGCTAGCTGACTATTGACTGAAATCTCTACAAACTATAAGCCACACAAACCTTCCCTCCCTCACCTTGTGGGTGTTGGGTATTTTGTCTCAGCAATGAGAGACGGACAAAGACGATGAGACTGCTAAACAAAGCTATCACCATATATACTAATCAATCTACTTTCTTTTGTGTGTACCTGCACTCAGTTATCAAACGAAGGTGTTAGTGAGAGTCTGCCTGGTATTTCAGTTAGTGGTGGATGGCTTCACAGCAACTGGACAGTGCGTGCTCCTCAGGGAAGAGGTCACGGAGGGGGAGGGTCTTGGGTGTGTGCGGAGCTGGGCCGGGGCAGTTGCGCATGGTCTATTCGGCTCCCTGCACCCATCCTATGGATTAAGAAGAGTCATTGCTGCTTCATTGAGGAGAAACCAGGGCCATGGAGGCAGGCAGCTTACTCAGGGCAGGAGCTTCGGTTTGATATCAAAGCCACCCAACCCTAAATTTGGGCCTTTGGGCAACGGGGCTGGGTCCCAGGCCTCTTAGCAACTGTGTCTTGGTATAAAATGAGTGCTTACTGCTCTAAGGGGAAGACCACAGACCAAGGCGCATTCTCCCTGAGACAGAGGTCAGCGCTGCGCCTGTCCTGCCGCGCTGCATGCCCCTCCATCCATGCTCGGATGCACACAGGGCTTTGCGAGCGAGCACCAGCTTACCTGAG
>PVKN010039596.1:0-10860 GCA_004027915.1 Capromys pilorides
ATATGCTAATTAGAAATAACAGTGAATTTTGTTCTGTGATCCTTTCTTGTTGTTTTTCAGTATTACTGACCTGGTCAAAGACACTGAGTGTGGGCTAGCAAAACAGAAAACACGATATGGGAAGAAAAAGTAAAGGTTCAATTAAAATAAATAATACACGGCAAAACAAATATTTACAAAGCAAAGCAGAGCTTTCAAAACAGCAGGGAAAGAATTGCCTACCTTCATTGGAATATTTGTAATAGTGGTTGAAGCCAAGTCGAAATGTTGCTGGACTAAAATATTCAATTTGGTAGCAAGATGCCGCCCTGCACGAACACTATGAACTTCACTGGTTAAAACTGGAGATAACTACAGAAAACAATGCAAGAAAAACAACCCACTAAACATTAATTCACTTGGTACTAGTTTATTATAACTCATTAAAAATGGATATTTTGGGCTGGCGAGATAGCTCAGTGGTCTAATGCACCTGCTTAGGCAAGCTTAGACAATTGCAGGGACTGCAGTTTGATCCCCGGCACCACATGCTGCACCAGTCCCACCCCCAGGGTGTGCTGAGTCGGCCATAACATAACATAACAAATAAATAAATGGATATTTTACGTTTTAGACTGGGAGGGGTGAATGATTGATACATTATGTCAATTTGAAAAGTTCAAAAGCTTAACACAGCGACTTGGTAGGGGGGCAGGGCCCTCACTTTGTACATAGCCTGAGCCATGCAACAGGGCACAGAGAATGTGTGGGTACAAAGGACCCACCCTAGGGTGGAGAGTCTGACACATTACAAGAGAGGAAAAGAGACCTGTTCTCCCCACTCCTCTGCGTCTGCTGCTTCTGCTGTCCTCTTATGCATGTGGCTACTGTCCCTGTGCCATGGCAACCTGGCTTGGAGCCAGCTCATTAGGGACTGAAACCACCACAAACTGAGCTAAATAAAGCTTTCCTTTCTCAATTTTGGGTCCGGCATATTTTGTTCCAGCAATGAAGGAAAAGTAACACAGACAGGTGTCCATGAGTTAACCATAAGATAAAAAACCATTTTGTTTTTGGATAATACTTTCATATCTTTACTGAACATACACATACTAATCAGAGTTTAATAACTCATAAACAAGAAATTTGCGCATTACGTGTGAACCCCTGAATAATAGTAAGTAGATGTAGTCCCTGGCCTCTTGAAGCTTAGGGTAGAATAATCTGTTTTAAATATGTTTTAATTTAGATTTAGTACTTCTATTTATCTATATGTAAAAGGGATTTGAAGCAGTGTACAGAAAATGTAGAAAAAAAAAGTTTATGGAGGGCACAAAACCCTTCAGATAAAACTGAAAAGAATATGGAAATCAACAGAAACATCTTATCACCAATAAACAAGATAAGGCAGCCAATTACTTTATAATAAGATAAAATTTTCCTAATCCCACAACACATCATAAATAAAACACAATGCCAAGATCTTAAAATATCACTTAAACATAAAACTTCACAGACGAAGGTAACACTGGATACAGTCATACTAAAAATTATTAAATGAAACCCCAGGACATCAAGAACATATGCATTTGAGGAACTGGCAAGCACAAGGCCCTGAGTGCAATCCCTGGTATCAAAGAAAAAAACCAACAGAACAGTTGAAAGAATATACACATTTCATATGACTGAAAAACCAACTACATCTGTTTTTTTCTTTCCTTTTCTAGTACTGGGGTTGAACTCTGGGCCTCGCACAGGATGAGCAAGCACTAAGTTCCGCAGGCCGGCTGCATGCTGGCCATCTTCCTCCCTCAGCCTCCCAAGTAGCTGAGATTACAGGAGTGCACCACTGTGCACGGGTGCATTTCATAGCCTATACTACTGATGAAGAATAATGGGATGTGGATCCCTTCAACAGCAATAGAATCATCTTCTTTAAAACTGCTTAAATTGGGCCAGTGAGATGGCTCAGCGGTCTAAAGTGCCTGCTTAGGCAACTGCAGGGACCATGATTCGATCCCGGCACCACATGCTGCACCAGCTCCGCCCCCAGGGCAGGCTGAGCTGGCCATTATGTGTGTATGTGTGTGTGTGTGTGTGTGTGTGTATATAGACCGCTTAAATCTATTTAAAAAGTAAAAAGTAAGAAGGCTAGAAAAAAATCCCCCTGAAGTGTGCAGAATTTAGTTTCCTTATGATTGAAGATTTCTGCATAATGAAAAAGACATTAATATAAGTAGCTGGGTTAGCACTGCATGGCGGTAATCCCAGGAGGATTGAAAGGTAGATGCTAATGTGGGAAATTTAGCAAGACTCTGTCAAAATAAAAAATAAAACAGGCTGGGGATGTAGCTCAGTAGCAGAGTGCTTTTGAGTTTGATCTTTGTACACTAACAGTGTAAAAATAAATAAAAGATGTATATGGCTTTGCAACATGTAACCCTCAAAGTAAACACTGATGGGTCTGCCCCCACCATGGTCCACCAGGTCACCACGACAGCAAGCCGGCACGGCGGTCACCATGGCACGGCGCCCGGCGACCTAAGTACGATGTGCTGCTCCTAGCCTAACTTCTGCCTTCTTCCCCAGTTGGCCTCAAATGTCCTCTTTTGTTTGTTTTCTGCATGCCACCCCTTCCCCAACGGGCAGCACCTAACTACCCACCCCCAATCCAGGGTTCTTGCGTTCTTCTGCATTGGGCAATAAAGGATTTCTTTACTTCTCTCCTGTTTCTCTTTTAGAGCCAGAGAAAGGAACCTTATAACACTAACAGTCAAGCAAAACAGAAAATACCTTAAAAACTGTAAGTCTTCATGTTTATCAACCTACAAGTTTCTCACACATTCGCTCTGAAAAATTTAAATATTTTCAAGCTGAGTGTAATGGTGCTTGCCTGTGTTCCCAGCATTTGGGAGGCTGAGGCAGGAGGATCACTAAAATTTGAGGCCCACCTGGGGTAAAAAGTGAGTTCAAGGCCAACCTGAACTCCATAGTGAGACCTGGCCTCGAAATAAATAAATACATACATACATACATACTTTCTTAACAGAAAATCTGGCAATGTGATCATCATAACACTAATTGTTCTCAGCATTAACTATATTTTCATTGTAGGAACTCTCTTTCCTCCGACACATCTTCACTTACCTCCTTTTTGGGACGATCAGACACAAGGCTGTCTTCACCAACTGGGTATGTATGGATCAAGACCAACTCACATTTTTGAATCTGCATTAGACTTTAAAAAGAAACTTTTCAGTCACTATGTATGCTGTAAATAATTCAAACAGGTAAATTACTAAGAACTTACTATACCTAAAAAACATATTGCTACAGTCAGCTATTACTGTTGACAAAAGCTAACTAGTTAGTGTATAATTGTTGTATTAGGGTGAATACTTAATGAATAAATACACAAAAATATAAACTTAATATATTAATATATTGTGCAGTAAATCCTCTTTTATTAATAATTTTTAAGGACAAAGTCAGGAAACAATAATCATTACCTATAATAATGTCCAAAACTACAGGATTAACAATGCTAAATATTTTTCCCCAACATTTTGTTTGGAATTTCCAGACCTTAAATTAGACAATGTGGAGGACACCTGTAACATCAGCACTGTGGAATCCCTGAGGCATCAGGATCACAGCTTTGAGCCCAGTCTGGGCAACTTAGTGAGACTCTGCCTCAAGATAAAAAATAACAAAGGGCTGAGGATGTAGCTCAGTGCAAACCCTCTGGATTTGATCCCCAGCAATATACACAATGTCCAGACTTACTGAAAAGATGACAATACTAATTTCAATGAAGACTATATATCCTACATCTTATATTACATATATTTGCAATTTAGCTTTCTTTATATATAGCTGATAGACAAGATAGACAAAGAATACATTTTTTCCCCCCCCGTACCAGGGATTGAACACAGGACCTTGTGCTTGCCAGGCAGGGGCTTATTCTACTGAGCTATCTCCCCAGCCCAAAAACACTTCTAAATACTTAAGAATGCTTCTCTTGGTAAAATCAATCCATAAAAAAGGTATGGTATTTTTATACAATGGAGTACTACTCAGCCATAAAGGACAAATTTGAGACTTGTATAGGTAAACAGGTGCAACTTGAAACCATACATCTAAGTGAAATAAATCAGACTCATGTGGAAAAATTGTATTTTCTCCCAGGTGTGAAATACCATGGAGAAAACAAGGTCAAGAGCAAACAAAGTCTAAAATGTACAACAGATACTGCAAGCTGGGAAGAAACTGTTCAAAAGAGAAAAGGAACTACAATGGGTGAAAGAGCAAAGGGTAGAAGGGAAAATGCAAGTCTGCTATACCATTAGTGTCCCTTAGGTCATTAAAAAGGAAGGTGTGTGCTAACAGAAACATCTCCCCTCCCCTGCTCCCCACCAGGATACTTCAGTTTCTCAGTTCCTGCTCCAGATCCGGCTCCTTGTTTCTTAGAAACGGCTGGCGTGTAACTGGTCACTATGACACACACTGTAGAACCCATCCCCAATGGACAAGCCATTCTGCCCCCATACTTTGTGCCTGCTTATCCCGAACAAGCCCTAGACCACTGGGATTGGGGCCTGATATCTGGGGGCACGATCCCAGTCAGTGCTGCTGATGTAAATAAATCTGCCTTCAGATCCAGGGTGTTGGGCTGGTGAGATGGCTCAGCAGTCTAAAGTGCCTGGCACCACCACATGCTGGGCCAGCCCCCCCCACCCCCCAGGGCAGGCTGAGCTGGCCATAATATAAAACAAAACAAAACAAAATAAACAAAAAGTCCAGGGTGTCATTTCAATGTTTCTACTTGCTGTTGTAATACTGACTGGAGAAATTTTAATGCCCATCTTGTACTCTGGATAACTACTTTAAAGAAAACAACATGCAGTGTATTAACTATTACTATTCTTTTACTCATCTGTTATGGAAATTTTCTTCATTGAAAGAAAAATATAGAGCACTCAACTCAGCCTAAGAAAAAACAATTCTTCTCAACACTAATTTTACCATCTAAACTATGAAAACAAATAGTACTCATGTAACTCTTAAAATTTCTAGGAGATAGGAGTGCTAACATTATCTGTTGAACTGATATTCGCTCTTTGACCTGGTTCTGGACAGACAACTCCTTAATCCCTCGTAATCTCCTGTGTCACATTATTTTTTTGTGCTAATCAGATAACTGCTGGGGGCTGGGGAGATAGCGCAATAGAGTAAGGCAAGTGCAAGGTCCTGAGTTTAATCCCCAGTAGTGCCAGAAAAAAAAAAGATAACTGCTGGAACTTCCCAGGGCTTCTGCACAGGGGCGCTCTCTCTAGAAAGTTCAAGGGAAGTCTGATAGCATTCACCCGGCCATACCATCCCCCAGGAAGGTAAGGGGCCAGAGAATGCAGTCATGCCTTCATGAAGCCACCCTTAGAGAACCTCCAGGTGAACACGTCCAGGGCCAGAGAGGTCCACATCCCCAACTCAACAGGCACAGAAGTTCTTGTTGGGACCCTTCTGGCCCTCCTCTCGTGTGCTTCTTCATCTGGTTGCTCATCTGTCTGTTCAGCTACGTCTGTGTTTGCCAAGCCCTTATGTGCTCATTGGGAGGCTTTTTCAGAGGTGCCTGGAACTAGAGTGTGTGACTGATTCATAGCGCGATGCTAGGAACAAGGATGCTGGGACGATGGTGGGGGGGGGGACTAAATCAGTCCACTGATGGGTTGGGCACCGCTCTAATCCCAGCATCCTAGGTACCACACAGGGGACAGAAGGAGGCTGGTCTCACCTCAGGCTTGCTTGCTTTTGCTGTCTTCTACTTGCCATATACTAGTTTTCTGTGGCACCCCTCTGCCAAGCCACTCCTCCTTGGAGCCAGCCAATGATGAAATGAAACCTCTACAAACTGTGACCTAAACAAACCTTTCCATTTCTATTTTTTTTTAATTTATGTATTTTGGTACAGGATATCACTGCACATCTCAGACTCATAGTGAAACTCCTATGAGTTCTCAGCCTCCCCAGCGACCATGCGCGGACCCAGTCGCTGGCTCAGCATGCCTGGGGGTTGGGGCCAGTGCAGCACGAGACTGGGAATGGAACCCCTGTCCCTATGCTTGCCAAAGCAGGTGATTAAATCTCCTGAGTCTCACCAGCCCTCACCTTTTAATTTTGGTTGTTGGCTATTTTGTCTCAGCAATGAGAAAACTAACACACTATCTATTTTCTTATCGTTTATAATGAATCAAGAAACTTAAGTGCTCACCTATTCTGTGAGGCATTTTGGAAAATGTCCTCGTCAAACTTAAACTGGAAAACTGTCAAAATGAGGGGGTCAGGGGAACTTGTGATTTTTAGCCAAGTGGGACAGATAAGTGAATAACCTGGGAGCTCTACTTAAGACTGGTATCACTTGAGACTGGTGTGACAAAGCTGGGGAACGAGGGGTAATCTTGAGGGACTGACCTCTTAATCTGTAGGGTCTATATCAGCTAGGAAGTTAAGTATCAGAACTGACCTACAGAAAGCCCTGCTGGTCTCTAATGAGCAGGAGAACTGCTCAGCCTAAGGGAAAGCTCACATATTTGATCATGCACAAATACTAGTATGAAAAAACACAAAAAAATACTAGTGTGAATACAAAGGAAAAAAAAATTTCCTTTTCAATAGTTTCTACAAGTTTGGTTTTTTAGACAGGGTCTTATTGTCCAGGCTCCCCTTGAACCAACACTAGCCCAGGCTGGCCTCAAACGCAGCAATCCTCATGCTCGAAGTACTCCTGCCTCCAGAAGAGCGGGATTACTGGCAAGTGCCACTATGCCTGGCCTGTCCTTTTCAACAGTTGTTAGTTTCTTCAGTTCACAATTATGTTTTTATTTGGTATACATTGAATAATGCCACCCACAATTGGCACATTTTATGAATTTATGATATAGATTATGTGTCTAAATCATCAAAACATAAATTTTTATTTTATCATTCTGATCATTTTATTTATTTATCACTACCAGGGACAGACCCAGGGCCTTCACACTGAGCTCTTTATTACGTTTAGAAAAGATCTCACTCAGTCACTAAGTTGTCTAGGCTTGTCTTGAACTTGTAACCCTCCTGCCTTGGACCCCCAGTGTGTTGGAATTACAGGTCTGTACCACCACACATGGTTCTGATCACTTTTGCTCTGGAGACAAAAAGTAAAATTCTAAAGTACAAGGGAAGCGTGAGTGAGATAGCTCAGCAGTCTAAAGCGCCTGCTTAGGCAAGTGCGCAGGGACTGCAGTCTAATCCCTGATCCCTGGCACCCATACTGTGCCAGGCCTGGCCCCAGGGTGGGCAGAGCTGGCCACAAAAAAAAAAAAAAAAAGTACAAGGGTAAATGGAAAAAAAAAAAAAAAAAAAGGTTTCTAAACAAGCTCACTTTTTTGTGACACGGTCTTGCTATGTACTTCAGGCTGGCCCTGGAGTCACTATGCAAGCCCAGGCTGGCCCTGAACTCACAGCAGTTCTCCTGGCTTCGGGATGTGCACTATCACACCTCTGGCTCAGACTTGCACTCTGAGGCACATTTGTTGAGTCAGTACAAGATTTATGGAAGCATATAATCACCTTAGAATGGAAATAATTCTAATAAACACTTATAACATGAAGCTGAAGGCCTCCACTTCACTCACAGATGGTACTCACTGATCGGAATTGGCAGCAAGCTTGTTGTGCTCATGAATTGTTTCCTGGACACAGTCTTCAAGCATGCGTACATGACTGTCACTATGGTATAAAAAACATACAGCAAACTTAGAAGGGTAACTACCAGAGGAAAAAAATCACGCTATCTTTGAAAATTTAAAATTAGTTTAATAAGGAGTGTCTCTAGTGTGTTCACTTATAATACCAAATCAACAGCTGAAACACTGGATATAAAAAATAGTCCCGCTGATTTACATGATGGCAATCTTGCATACTTTTCACTGAGATGATTCTTTAGAACCTACTGATTAAACAGTCTCAGTATTAAAGGAAAAAAAATCAAGAAAGGCCATTTACAATATGCTGAAATATTTAATTCTGTCCGTCTTTGCAAAATAAAAACCACAACACGAATTTTAAATTTCATCAGTGAAAAATAATTACGTATTAGCAGCTCACCTTTTAGCATTAGTAATGCAAATTATTCTCCCTCTATTTCCGACACGTTCTGCATTCTCCATGAGTAAAGTTCGGGCTTCATGCTGGTATTCTGTGATTTTGCAAAGGGTCTCCACCGCTGCAACCAGGCCATGCAGAATGCTGCAGCACTCTGGATCCGCCCGAGGGTTAGGGGGGCCGACAGCAGCCAACGCTGCCATGAGCTAAGCACAAGGAGGACAGTTACGGTCATGAGAGCATCCACACCTCACGTGAAAATGTAACTAGAAAACTATAAAGCAACAGATTTTAAAAATACAGGCAGAAACAACTTGAAGAAAATGCTGGCAAGCCAAACCTAAAAATACACGATTACACCAAGGGAATTATTTGTCATCGCTAAACGGGATTTGTCTCAGAAATGTAAAGTTGATCTCCTATCCCCAAAGCAATTGACATCATATCTCTGAAGCAATAAAGAATAAAAATTCCACAATCATTTCCATTAAAAAACAACAGCATTTAACAAAATCTAAGATTAGCTGGGTGTGGTGGTCCAAGTTTGTAATCCCAGCACTCTGGGAGGACTGAGGCAGGAGAACGCAAAGGTCAAGCCCAGCCTAGGCAACTCAGCTAGATCTTAAAGGTCAAGCCCAGCCTAGGCAACTCAGCTAGACCTTATCTCAAAAACATGAAACAGGGGCCAGCCAGATAGCTCAGCAGACTAAAGCACCTGTTTAGGCAGAGCCTAGCAGCAGGTTCAATCCCCCAGCTGGCTGTGCCAGCCCCACCCCTGGAGCTGAGTTGGTGACTGAGACTGGGGGTGTGGCACACGCCTGTAATCCTATGCTTGGGAGGCTACAAACAGGAGAATCACTATGAGTCCAATCTAAGATCTATGTAGTGAGACCGTACACCCTGTACTACATTAAAAAAAGTAAAAAGCCCTAAAACCTTTCACAACAAAAACAAAAAAAGAAAAAAGCAAAGAAACTCAACAGACTAGAAATAGGAGGGGATTTCCTTGAACAAACTGATAAAGGGCACCTATAAACATGGTACAGACAGCATCACGCTTAACAGTGAAAGACTGCATGTGTTCTCCCTCACAGCAGATATAAGCAACTTGAAGAAAACACTGGCAAATCAAACTTAGCAACACCCATTACAGTGAAGGGAATTATACACCAGGACCAAACGAGATTTGCCTCAGTAGTACAAAGTAGATTTCATACGACAAAATTAGTTAGATACGTCAAAGGAATAAAAAACAAAAGTCAAACAATCATCCCTACATCTATTCTTACTACTTTATTCAACACTCACTATAGGTTCTAGCCAGAATAATAGGAAAGAAAAATAAGAATCCAGATTATTTTTTTAAACTTTATTTATGTCATGGCTAGTTCAGCCTGCTCTGGGGGTGGGGCTGGCGCAGCATGTGGTGCAGAGGATCAAACCGCGGTCCCTGCGGTTGCCTAAGCTTGCCTAAGCAGATGCTTTAGACCACTGAGCTGTCTTGTCAGCCCCAAGAATCCAGATTATTAAGGAAAAAATCAAAGTTCCCTATGTGGCATACAATATCTTGTTTAAAGAAAATCCTGAGGAATCCACTAAAAAACTATTAGAACTAATAAAACTGCTCCAGCAAGGTTACAGATGAACCGTACTAAAATAGTAACAAAATAAATACATTCACAACAGCCTCCAAAAGAATAAAATACTTAGGAATAACTTTAACAAGAAACATAGAACATATTCTGAAAACTACAAAACACTATTGATACCAGTCCTGCCTCTAGAGTGCACTAAGAGCTGAGACAGGGCAATTGAGACTGGGCGTGGTGGTGCACGCCTGTAATCCCAGCTCTTGGGAGGCTGTAAACAGCTGGATCACTATGAGTCTGATCTAGTAGTGAAACCCTGAACACCTTGTAGACTTTTCTCTAAAATACAAAAAAACAAACAACAACAACAAAAAAAAAAACCTGTGGAAAGAAACTAAAGATCTAAATAAACAGAAAATTTTCCCATGATAATAGATTAAAAGAATCAATATTAAGATAGTAATATCATTCAAACTGTAGACTCAAAATAGTTCCCATCAGAATCTCAGCTGACTTCCTTTAGATTTCTACAAAGCAGATTTTGCTGATCAGCTAGCAAGGAATTACATGGTCTGCAGGGGACCCAAAATGGCCAAAACAACCTCAAAAAAGAACAAAGCAGAAGGAATCCCATCATCTGACTTACTACAAAACAATGGAAATCAACATGTGGAACCTGCACAAGGAGAGACATATAGAGATAAGAGGAGCAGAGTTAACAGTTTAGAAGTCATTTTAAGGTCAACTGATAATTCAACAAGCATACCAAGATGCAGTAGGGCAAAGAATAGCCTCATTTTTAACAAAATCATGGTGAGGGACAACTGAATAGTCAAACGAAAAAGAATCAAACTAAGCTCTTAGCCTCAAATTTTGCATACAAGTAAAGTAGATCAAACTAAATTGAAGAGCCAAAGCTATAAAACTCAAAGGAAAAACATTGTGCTAAATCCTTATCATCTTGGACTTGACAAGGTTCTTAACTAGGATCCCAGAAAGAAAAAAATAATAATTTGGACTTGATCAAAACAAAAACTTTTTGTGCTTAAAAGGAAAATAAAAACACTTTCTCTTAGTTCAATAAGAAGAAAGGTTTGTACTAATATTGCTTGGGCAAAATATTGTATCTGCATCTTATCCTCTGAAT
>PVKN010039597.1:0-10840 GCA_004027915.1 Capromys pilorides
CTCTTCTTCATAAATGTAATATTTATATAATAACCTAATAGTGAAACAAAACCTTTGATTCACCTCTGAATCTTCTAACTTTTATCTGTCAGAAAGTGTGGATAACCGTAACTTTAAACTACACCCGAGTCCTCACACTGTCCTCTTTCTGTTCTGTAACCTCACCTACCATCATCTATGGCCCACACGATTGCTGTAGTCTCCTAACTTGTCTACCTATGTCTCAATCTGTTCTAATATAGAAAGGAATCTCTTAGACACTTAAAACATCAAACTTCTAGTGACTTTGTATTCTACTGAAGAGGTAAAGTTAATCCAAATGGGCTGTACACTCCTGAGGATCAAGCCCCCTTCATTGCCTCATCCCATCTATGACTAGACCTTCCCCTTCTCCCTCTCCTATGTGTTGGCCCCCTTTTCTCCAGTGTTCCAGGTCTGCTCTCACCTCTGAGCCTTTCTATTTTCTCTTCCTAGGATTTGGCTTTCTCTAGAGTTCTATGAGATTCATTCACTTTTCAGTTCTTTACTCGCTAAATTCTTCCTGGACCACCTTACTTAAAATTCCATCTCTAGGGGCCGGCAAGATGCTTCAGCAGTCTAAGACGCCTGCTTAGGAAAGCTTAGGCAACTGCAGGGACCACAGTTCTATTCCTGGCACCACATGGTGCACCAGCCCCACCCCCAGGGCAGGCTGAGCTGGCCATAACATAAAAATAAGTAAATAAAAGAAAATAAAATTCTAACTCTGCCTTTCTCTATTTCTCCGAATATTCCATACTCTTCATAACTTATTTTCCTCCATAAAACACATCACTTTATAACACATTTTTGTTACTTGTTTAACTCAACCTGCATTTTATTTATCTAGAAAACGGGTCTTATAAGAACCAAGATCTTTGCTTTCTTCCTCACCGCTGTATCGCCAGAACCTCTAGCCAGCATAAGCTCTGTCCCACAGTGAGCCTTCAGTCAGTATCTGCTGAATGAAGCTCATATGCCATCTGGATTATATTGACCCAAGCAGACATTGAAGTAATCTACCAATTGTGTGCCATGGTACCATGGAATAAGAGCTTCTATAAGAACTGCCTTACATAAAATAGGAAGCCAGGCATGGTGGCTTATGCATATAATTCCAGCACTCAAGAGACGGAGACACAAGGCCTGAGATACAAAATGAGTATAAAGCTATGTACCCTGTCTCAAAAAGGATACTTAATACACGAGCCTCTTTTCATTTAAAGAAACATCAGTGTATGTGGGAGCTTCCTCGCTCTAGACTTTTGCACTCCCTCTATTACAGACATAGAGAAAGAACCAAGATCAGGAAAGAGAGATAAATGCGGGAAGGAAACAGTAGTATGCAGACATGTACACCTTTCTGCTGCCTTTCTCTGACCATTGTCTCAGTTGTAGTAAACTGATATTATTCCTAGTATCTCTCTAAAAGAAAAAACAAAAAAGCTTTATGCTTTGTGTTTAGTTTGTGCTCCATAGACTGAAGTATGACAGCTAAGAAGATGCATTTGTAAGCTTAGTTGTGAATAGTGAGGATTAGACTGGCTTTCCTCAAATATTGAGTAATATGATACTGTCAAAGAGGCAAAGACGAGAAGCTAACATGAGACTAATTCAATGAAGTACTACTCTGCTATAAACAAAGAGATAACCTTGAGTTATCTAGAGGAAAATGGCAGCACCATGAGGCCATAATGTTAAGTGAAGGAAATCATACACACAAGTCCAAATAGCGCATGGTTCGTTTTATGTGAGAGTAAGTGAAAGTATAACTAAAAGGGCAAAGTATGACTAAGGAGCATATTACCCATAGATAATAGGAAGTGGGGGGATAGATCTTCCTTGAATAGGCAGGGAATGTAGAGATGGATGGAGAGGGATGGAGAGGGTAGCTGGGGAAGGGGGTGAGAGAGGAAACCGAGATGTGTTGGGTACATGTGCCAACACCACATGAGATGTATTGACAGTCTGTTAGTACATGCACAGTGAGCATGTACTAACAAGCTGAAGAAGTCCAGCTCATTAAGGAGGAAAGAAAACAGGTGCAAAATGTAAGTGCTAAAGGTTAAATATCTCTGGCAAAGGCTCTCTGTGTGGTGTATCAAATCTACCTAGACAAACTCCTTCAATGATCCAAGCTTGGGCTTCCTGAAAGATGGTTTTCTCTCCTTTCTGATGCAGAGTATTTCCTTAGAATGACTCATAAGTCATTTATAAATGATTTTGAAATGTACAGAATGCAGATTCCTGTGCCACTCCCTAAAGTAATTGATTCTGAATAACACCAATTGCACTTTTTGTTTACATTTCAGTAATTCTTATATACCACAAAGTCATAGGGGTATATTTTGCCATCAAAGCTCCAAATTTGGCCAAGAAAACATTATGAGTAGATACTGCTAAAAAATTACACTATTGCCATCCTATTTCCAAAACTGTGTCCTAGTCTTATAAATAATACTAATTTTTAGAATGGGGAGAGTGAAGATTTTCTTGGACAAATACATTGGAGGACAAATTAAACATCGTGATGATAGGGCTTCTCACAGTATAAAAGTCTTCATGATTTTTGCTGACTGATACTGCATGGATGCAAGAAAACAGGCCATACTTCCCACATTTATATGTTGTCTGTTAAAAATATGAATTCATGAAAGATGAATATTCTAGAAATACATGTGATTAATACTAGCATAGTTTTATGGTATTTATTAAAAAAATTGTCACAGGGCTGGTGGTGTAAAGTGCCTGTTTAGACAAGGTTAGGCAGGCGCAGGGGACCATGGTTCAATCCCTGGCACATGTTGAGCCAGTCCTGCCCTCAGGGCAGGGCCATACTAGCAAAAAGAAAAAGAAAAACAAAAATTTGTTGCAATTATGAGGCAACACTTCAGTTATCTTGCATTGTGTATAACACTTAAAAAATAAATTATACATTAAAATATTATTCATCATTTGATATTTGTATATCAAATATACAAATATTTGTTATTTATATGGTAGTAACAAATTTGTTTTCACTACCAAATTTATTTTACTTTAAAAGACTAGAAGACAATGATGTTTAAATCAAAATAAAATAATATTAATAATAAATTTCTATTTTTTTAAGGAAAAGTTGGTATTGGAATAAATATTATTTTGGAGTAGCTGGTCCTTCTTGACAAATTCTCAAAACAACCACTTACTTCATCTTCCCGTAAATCCAGCTCTGTTTTAATCTCCCTAAGGTTTTGGAAATAATGTTTTAATCTTTTACTCTGCTTTTTTCTTTAAAATTGCCCCCATCTTTCACCAGACACTAGCCCATTTAGTATGCACTAAGAGCAAAGAATTTATACATGAATATGTGCTTTCTGGATCAGACAAAGCAGCAGGTGTTTTCTTTGACTATTGGTAGGGGTACAGTTATTTTGGGATTTTTCAATTTTCCTTTTTATGAAAATTCACATTAAAGTTCTTCTGTTGATTACTTTTTCCTCCTAGAGCAAATGGCCATATATTCGGTATTATGTTCCCAGTGTCTGAACCCCCTCTTAGCTCCTTCTTCCCTCTTCGCCTGTCTTTCTGCTTTTATCTTTGGTTCTTTTATTTAGATAAAGCATACTGTCTGGTGGTATTTGGTGAGAAAACAAAATTTAGGAAGATTCTAGCCTTTGCAAAATGGTGAAGTGAGCTACAGATTAATGCAGGCTTTCATGTTGATTGAGATGTGCCTCATGTATTATTCGTTGGAAATCTTTTCCACAACAAGTTATTTAAGAACTATGAATATAGGGACTGTGGTAGAATGCTTGCCTAGCTAGCTTGAGGCCCTGGGTTCAGCCCTCAGCACCAAAACCAAAATATAAACTTCTCCTAAAGAACTATGAGTATCATTTCCATATGGTACTTAGATGGAAAAATAAACAAGTGATGGCAGAGTAGAAAGAATAAATGAAATAACTGATATGAAAGTTCCTAGAATTTTCTATCACTTCCCATCTCCTTGCCCATTTCTCTCTCACACACTGTGCAGAAGAACCTTCTGAAGTCATCCTGAGCCCCGGGACCTTCACTGCCCAGGATCTAGAGAAAACACCATGGCGTACCTTGCTGATCCTGCTCTTTAATCTGAGAACAGGCCAGCCAATAACTTCTAGCAACATATCAACTCTGAAAGATGAATGATGACTCTCTGGAGAGCTGTGTTGATAGGGTTTTGAACTTCCTGGAGCAGTCTGCTGTTAGGAGTATCATGACTGGTGAAGGAGGCTACTACTCATAAGCTTCCCAATCCTTCTTCAACCCAGTCTTTCTGCTTTGCTTCCCAATCCAAATTTATTATCCTGATCGCATCTATAATAGCTCTTTCTGTGCTCTTTTAAAGTAGCATATTTTTACATAACATCATTCCCAAGACAAAACTAATTTTTATCCATAGGCTCCCGTGTATAATTCCTGTAAGGGATATTTACCTATGTGAATCACATGCAGTTCTAAGTATAAGGGTAGAAACCCATTCAGTCTCTGAGCAACCACTTTTTTCACCCATATTGGTTAACTCTCATCCCTGAGTAAGGTCTTTACTCCACCTTGCCACTGTGATATGAAAACAACCATGGGCCCTAAGTAAATTAATAAGTGTGGATAAGTATCACAAAAACTTTGTTTATAAAATCAGATAGCAAACTAACTCTTACCTAAACATCAGTATTTTGACCTATGAATCAAAGCTACATTTCTTTGCACACTAACACATCAGTGATTCCAGCAGATAGTACACTATTGACCCTGCTTCTGACACTGTCAGAAAAATCTAAATAGACTTCATGTTCTGGAGCTTTAATGACCTATCAGAAGGACTTCATTCCTGATGTCAATTTCAAGACTTTTCCTTGGGTTTCAAACATGTGTCTGTGTCAGTGGTTCTCAAACTTGAAAATACATTAAAGTCATCTCATTAATACAGAAATTTCTGGCCCCCACACTGATATTTCTAATATGGTATGTCTAGGAGAGGCTCAGAGAATTTACATTTATATTTCTAACAAGTTTCCAGAGAATGTGGATGCTTCTGGTCTCAAACTCACATTTTGAGACCACTGGCATGAAGTATCTCTTTTATTTAGAAAATCTATGATACTCAGTAATTAGACCATAGTACTCAAGCAACTGTAGAATTGAAAAATCCTTCAAACATTCCTCTTGGAAAACTTTTGTATATATTTCTACTTGATCAATGAAAAGACCCCTCTGGTGGCTATTTAGGTGCCTGCTCTAGGCAGCTCTAAAAGTATAAACTGAAATCAGTGTCTGTAGTGTTCAACAGTGAGAGCTATAATTCATTTCACAAAGCTCTGTAGACTGACTTCCAGTTTCATTCATTTCTGTTTGGTCTAGTGTAGAACTATAAGGACATGATTCTCTACCCATATCCAGTGGAAATCAGAGTAGATTTCCTCATATGTTACAGCAATCCCAGTTCCCATAATGTTTTCCCTTGTGAAGGTACATAGCAGAGTACATTGACGTATATCAAGACACTAACTGACTACATTAATAAAGAGTGAACAGTTGGACCAACGACATAGCTTAGCAGACTAAGTGCCTGCTTCAGCAAGCTCAGGGACCAGGGTTCAGTCCCTGTCCCATGTGTTGTGTCGTCCCTGCCCTAGGGGCATGCTGAGCTGGCAACCAAGTCCAGGCATGGTGGCGCATGCCTGTAATCCCAGCACTGGGGAGGCTGAAAACAGGAGGATCACTACAAGTCTGAACTGGCATAGTAAGATCACATACCAAATATATAAAAAAGTGAAAAATTTAAAAAAAAGTGAACAGTCACTCTCTTATGCAAACACAGAACATTCCTTTGTTTGTTTATGTCTTTGTGCATGTGTACATGTGTGATATTTCTGGGGTTCTTTCTCACAGGAGGGGAAAGAAGTAAAATAATATTGGGCTAGTGAGTTGGCAAGCATCCTGATTCCACTCAAGATCCTTTAGTTCTTGTTTTTATTATTTCAAATTAATTGTTTTGTCTGAAAAACTGCAAGTTTTTACAATCACATACTTGAGTGTAAAGAGTCTGGTAAGCAGAAGGAGCACACAGAGAGAGAAGAAGACGAGAGCAGAGCTGTGAGGGGAAACCTAAGTGCCGCTCTGTCTCTGTACTCTGCCTACAAACTGGGCAATAGCTGTGCTGGTGCAGCCAGAAGGCAGAATTTGTAAGTGTCATTCATATACACATAGATTTTCCACAGAGTAGTTGAAAATTTCTTCTTCTTCTTTTTTTTTTTTTTTTAATTTGAGGGAAGAGTCTACAGGGTGTTCAGGGTCTCATTACTAGATCAGAGGCATAGTGATCCACCTGCTTACAGCCTTCCATGAGCTGGGATTACAGGCACGAGCCACCACGCCCAGTCTCAATTGCTGTCTCAGCATGCCCTGGGGTTGGAGCCAGCAGGGCAGGCCCAGGGATCAAACCCCAGGCCCCTGCACCTGCTTACAGGTGATTTAATCCACTGAGCTATTTGGCCAGCCCTTCTGAAATTTCTTTTAAATTCCACAAAATAAGAATAATTGTCACTAATTAGCGGGATAGGTACGCCATAAAGAGCTGTAGAATTCACCACAAGCCCTGCTTGACTTTGCATACATCAGGTCACATGGCCACAGGAGGACATTTCACCTGAGGGCTTCAGCCAGTGGCACATAGGCAGCCCAGAAGGTGAATAGCAAAACAGACTCCACTCTGCCTTTGCAGGCCAAGCTGGGTGTGCATCTATGCTTTACAGAAGAGCTGCCCAGTTCTATTTCCCTAATCCATACTGAAGCGTGAAATGGCTGAATCTTGCTTAAAGTCAGTTCATCCATGGAAGACCATAGTAGGGACAATAAATAAATAAATTAAATAAATAAATAAATAAATAAACATCCAGACATATAAGTTTAACTTACTATAAACTTTTAAGTCTGTTAGTCCCTAAGTCTTGCTTACAATAATGTATCCAAAGAAAAAAGTGGATAATTTAAAGTTTTATTTAAAAAGTTATTTATTTTTCTAACTTCATGTTCCAGAGTTCTAGCTATACATGTTCTTTAAAAAGTACTCTTCAAGGTACAACTTTGTATTAGTAGGTGGAAAAAGGGAAAAAATGAGTGATGCACTCTGAATTTAGATTTTTGTATGTCCCTATGTGTTTCTGGGAAGAGTACCATAGATCTCTTTTATGATATGCGAGAAAGTGAGTTAGCACTGAGCATTTCTACGCATCCTGAGCCATCTCTAAGGGGTTCTTTGTCCATGTGATAAATCCATTAAAATATTAGTTTCCAGGAAAAATATGGGAGGAAGTTTAAATAACTGATTATAGCAGACAAGAAACCCATACATTTAAAAAAAAAAATATTTAACGCTTGCTTCCAGCTGCTGTTCAATTCATGTTACTGGATTTTAGTATGTCTTCAAAAACTATTATCCTTTGAGTCTCGATTTGTCTCTCTTCAAATCTATCTGGCTGATGTTAAAGGTGAAAGCTGATATAACCCGCTGGAGCATGGATTCAGAAAAATTGAAAATGGAGTATCATTTCCAACTTAGAAGCTAATAAAAGTAACTTTGCTGCAGCATAGTTTTCATTTGATTCTTCTTTCCCGCTGAAAGGTTTCTTAGATGGGAGACCCTGCAGCCATCAGTAATAATTTCTATGATACTCATTTGACTAGGATCAATTATATTGTAATTGCTAGAATAAAAACAAGGGAATCAAACTATGAAAAAAGGACTTTTATAAAAGAAAATGCATAGTTTAAGGGGAACGTAGCTTTCAATGTCAACTTTAACTTGTGAAAATGGAGAGCAGAATGATCCCTAAATATTGAAAAGATAATTTCTTGTTATCAAAGATTTGTCTATGTTTCTTCCCTGGTTAAATCTTATTTCTGTAATAGATATTAATGCCTATAGCTCTCTAAAACCAAACAACCTCTGGGGTCTAACTGGTATCCACAATTTGTATTTAATATTTAGAAGACTTCATAGGAGCATTCAGTGTCAATCGCTATATATTTTAAATGTGATTTTCCCTTCATATGAGGCATTTAACCTTCCAAGTTCTCCAAGATTGTAAACTGTAGTTTCAAGTTTCTTCTCACTATAAGTAAGGCCACACTATTTTAATATAATGTATATGCTGTCTTCTCTGCCTTGTAACTTAATTTTTATCACAACACTGCGGGAGCTGCTAGTGTCTGCAGTTTGATTTCCCCCCATGGTGTATGCCCTGAAGTTGTCAGGCAGACAGACATCACTGCAATCAGTTTCACTCTGTTAAAGCTCAGAGAGTGAGGCAGAGATGAAGTGATGGAAGACTGATAGGAGGCCATGATTTACAAGTAGGCTTCATCACTTCTGGGTCTTCAGGATCTGTCCAAAGGGCAAGAAAGGAAGAGACAGCTCCATCTGCATAGTTACTAGTATGACCCTCAAAGCACCTTGCGCAGACTGGGAGGGCCTCGAGCAGTTGCCACTTTTAGAGAAAAACATAAAAGCAAGGAGAAAGTGGTTGGCTATGGAATAAGAAATTAATGGCAGAGTTATCTGTGACAGATAATAGTTAATGAGACTTGCAAACACCCACTCTTTGGGTCACAGTGTCCTTTGGGTCACTGGAGTTGCTGCATAAACATTTCCTCAAATATTTGTTTAAAAATCATGTAAAATAGGAAACGGATGTCCCTGGCCTCATGAAATACTAAATCTTTCCTTTTACTTGCTCTTACTGTTTTCTTGGCAGCACAATAATCTTAACAATATTCCTCCCATTTGATGGTCATTATGCAGAGCTCTAATTCACTATCATCTGTGATACATAATTAACCTGTGCTGCGATAACACCAGTGAGTCAGGCACTTCTTTAATTTCCACTTAACAGAGGGAGATAATGAAGCCTAGAATGGCTCATAAAGGTTAGTGGTGGGTTGGGGATTTGATCATAAATCTACAAACTCATAGGTTCCTGAAGCATTGGTACTATATGACCTTTGGAAATTAAAAACTATAAATTCTGATTTCCCTCAGAGTACAGAGAATGACTGGGTTCCGGAGTGAAAAAATCTTCTACAACACTGGACAGCTCCACTTCAGCACCATTTTTTTAAAAAAGATTTCTGTTTGAACAGAAATACTTGTTCCCAAAGTTTTCTAGCCTATTTTTGTTTTATTTTTTTATGTTTTTGGCAGTACTGGGAATTGAACTTAGGACCTTGTGCTCACTAGGCAGGTGGTTATGCTGCTGAGCTACTTCCCATCTGCCTATTTTTATTTCTATGTGTATTCAAGGGAACCACTATTCACACAGGCTTACTGTAATTTTATCTAAACACAGAATATATGAAAATCTGATCAGAAGATAATATGCTCTCAAGAAGTATTTGAATCTTCCCTTAGTAAGGTTGACACTATGTGCTCTTTAAATTTGGGGATTGTCTAGGACTTGAAAGTTGCTGTCTCACTCAGGTCAAAGTCTTGGATGCTTACAAATGAGTTTTGTAGTGCTAATTTCTCTAGAAAAATAACTGAGATGAGACCAGAAGTTAAGGTATATATGTAGGATTTTTAAGGAAAAAAAATTAAAGTATGGGTTTAACATGGTAGTGTATGGGACAAAGGCTGTTGTTAATATGTTCAGACATAAGGAATGCAAGCATTTCTGTAAAGGCACACAGTAGCTGAGAGTGATTTCCACTTCCAACCACCAATCACAAAACACCTTATGAGTGTTGGGCAGTGCAGAGAGTAAATGTTCTTGAGTTTTGAGTTCCTCATCTGCAACATAGAAGCAATACAAAGTGTGTGACTCAGGGGCTTGTCGTGAGGATTAAATGAAAGAATGTTCATGAGAGCATCCTGTAAACACTATAGCATTATGTAAATGTCAGACATTGTACTAAACCAAACCATTAAACCTTAATTGAGCATAATTCAAATGAGGACTGGATTCTAAATTCTGAAATGAAGGTTATTTTACCCTCAAGGATCTGTTTGTTGGAGAAATAAGCGTCTTATCTAAATAACATAGTTCAGTGTGAAAACTGCCACTCCAGATAGGTAGACAAAGTCCCTGAGTGCAGTAAAATAAGGAACATAATTGATCCAATGTAGAAAAGCCACTTGTCAAAGAAGTTTTAGATAGCAGTGACCATAGCGGGCACACAGAAGGAGGGTGTGAGTGTGGAGGTCTGCTTCAACACTGACGGTAATGGCTTTTGAGTTTAAGAATTTTAGTCTGGGGCTGAGGTGATGGCTCAACAATCTAAAAGCTTGCCTGGCAAGCACAAGATCCAGGATTGGATCTGCAGTACCACATGCATTGCTGGCCTGGGAAACCCAGGTGCACTGTGCCAGCCACTGAACTCAGGCATGGTGGCCCACAGCTATAATCCCAGTGCTGGGGAGGCTGAAATAGGAGGATCACTATGAGTCAGAGATGTGGACCTGTACCAAATACATAAACAATAAATAAATAAATAAATAAATTTTAATCTAAATTATTTGAGAAAATGTGAAAATATTTTCATTATGAAGCAACATTAATTTTATTTTGTTTGAAACTGGGTTTCACTTTGCAGTCCAATCTGGCCTTGAAGTCGTGGTGATCTTTCTGGCTCCGCCTCCTGAGAGCTAGGATTGCCGAAGCAGATTACCATATCAGCTCAGACTTTCTCTATTTGAAAGGAGAAATAAGAATGAAAGTGATACATCATCCCTTCCTTTGGGTGCTCATCTTCTGACTGAGAAGGTCATACTACTGTGTAGAGACATGCTGGCCTTGTGACCTTC
>PVKN010039598.1:0-10861 GCA_004027915.1 Capromys pilorides
AACCCACACCCAGCCAAAGGCCAGGAGCTCTCCAGGGCTGGGCTCCAGGTGCCACCTCTGTGCCTGATTCTCAACCTGACTTGGAGCTGAGGGACTCCCAAGCACAAATGCAAAGGTGACACTAGGGCAGCATTTACCTGTAGAGACAGAGTCCAGAGAGACCGTGCACATTGCTCAAGGTACACAGTCGACCCTTGACACAGAATAGACTAGGATAGACAGGCTGCAAGGGCCCTCCAGTGCCTTCCATGGCTATGGGCCTCTAAGGTCTGGGGTATGACCTCCTTGAGGTCACCACATTGCCTTGGAAAGGTCTGGTGACAACCTGAGCTGGCCCAGGGCTGGGAGCATACTTCATTTCTTGGATGTCTCTCTTTCCAGCTTGTGTTTTGACCCCCAAAAAGGATGCAAAAACCATCCTCTAATTTTCCTAAAAGGAAATGAGTGAAATTTTAAATATTCTTACAACATAAGATTTTCTATCTATAATAATGAAGGCCTTGTGTCGTCAGGAGCCATGCATTTTTCAGCCGACACTGTGCTTGTTCCCCTGGTGATGTGACCAAGCAAGATTGGGGAGTGGTGGCCCTGGGGCAGATCGTAAGAAAGAGAAACAAGCTAGGTCCTGCTGTGCTGCCAGGTCCCGCAGGAGCCCAGGACTGAGGGAAGGAGACATACAGAGAGGCAGCTAAGTCCCAGGACATGAGGTGTCCCAGAAATGAAGGCTGTGATCTCGATGCCATCTTGAGAGGGGAGCATGGTCAGCTCTCTAGGTAGGAAGGACAGTCTGGAGTAGGTTAGTGCAAGACCCGCCCCATGGCTTCTGATCCCTCTCCTCAGCCCTGGGAAGGAAGGCCATGTCCCTGGAGCCACCTGGTATGGCTTCACTTTCCTAACACCCCAGCAGGAATAGTGTGGGCCTGGGAACAGCCAAGGTCTTGGTGTTCTTGGCCACCAGCCACAGGGGGGTCACCCTTGTACATGCTTTAACTTGTGGGTCAACTTGGAGGGAGACATCTGAGATCTTCCCCTCCAGAAGCAAACACAAAAAGTCCCTAGACTCCTGCTGCTTAGCCCCTGCAACACATTGCCCACACAGGGGCTCCCCTCAGGTCACGATGCTCTGCAGAGCTGCTGGGATCCTCAGCTGTGGCAACGGAAGGAGCTTCGGAGACCATGCTACCCCCTGCTCGTCATGTGGGGAAACCGAGGCACAGGCTAGCTAGGACTCCTAGGCAAGGCAGGGGAGCTGCAGGCACATACAGGTGTCTACCACTTGGCCATTTAGCACCTCCATTGTTGTGCAATGTGTGGGAGTCCCGGAAGAGCCACAAGACTCCCAACAGCCTGCCTACCCATTGCCAGGACATTCCTGTGGCTTTTGGTCTTGAGATGGCTGTCAGCCACTATGAAGGTAGCACCACCCCAGAGAGCCATGGAGACTGGGGTTGGTGCCGCGGTCATCACAGCACTGCTGCAGGTCCTATTCTGATCATTCTAGGTCACCCTGTGGGCAGGGGCAGCCGATGGTTCCCTGCCCTACCTGCCTTTGGGTCCAAGGCTGTATAACTGTGCCCAGCCTTCCTGACATGGGCCGTGTGTGCTCCTTCCCTTCCAGGTCCTCCTCTTCTTTGGCTCCAGGGCTTTCCTAATGCTAATATTAGCTATGCCACCAGCTTGGACCTGGAAGGGATTGACTTGAAGGTTAAATCAGTCACAGAGCCTTAATTAGTTCCTGAAATACAAGTCTGCCTTTGGATGCTTTGAGACAGCGATGAGCTGGGGCATGTTCCAAGAACCCTTGTGTTCTGGGGTGTCATAACATCATATGGTTTCCCGTTCGCTAGTGGAGTGACCTGAATGTCAAGGACTTCCCCTTCTACCTGCCTTCACTCAAGCTCCCTGAGGTCCTCACAATTTGCAGGTTGGGTTCCCCACTGCCTGATTTCACTCCTTCCTGATGGGCTATATGGTACCAGGAGCCAAGGCCCAAGAAGGCTGCCCCATCCTGTTTCAGACTTTGCTTCTGACATGGTCTGTAGTCAAGGCACATGCAGCCTCCTCTCCACTTGGAGACACTGGCATCTCTGCAAGAGGATCATGGGCTGCCCATACACAGGGTGGTATGCTGGCTCCATGTACCATGCACTTTGGAAAGGGTATGGGCAAGAACGTGGCCCAGCCCTGGTCCCCTCTCAGAGCCCACTTGAAGCTGCGTCATCCGTGAGGAGTCGAGGCATTTTCAAACCTATCATTCCTGAATCTAGGATCCCTCTGTACAGAGTTCCTCTCTTTTTCATTGATACTTAGAATGAAAAAGCCTGTTGAGTTGCTGCCTCCACTTCTTGGCTCAATATATGCAAATGTATTAACTATATTAATATCTCTTACAAGCCCATTACTCCCACTATCTGTCAAAGTCAAAGTAGCTCATGTCAGATAATTTCATGTTGATAATAGTGACAAAATCTCTGGGCAAAATAAAGATAGAGCCAAAGGTGCTGGAACTATTGACAGTGAGGCGGTCTTACGAGGTTGAGGATTGAGTTCATGTCTGTTTTAGTGGCTCAAAGTGGCATGGGGACCTAGAAAGAGGAGCACCCTAAAATCTGCACATAAAGCCCCTCAACTCTTTGGAAACTCCTAACTGGCACACATAGGGTGAGAGTCCACAGCCTGGTGCAAAACAGCAGTTTCAGTCTCCAAGAGCCAAGAAAAGATTCACTCTCTAGAGATGAATCCTGCCATGTTTGTGGGCTTTGGTAAATACCTTGGGCTGTCTATAGGAGTCCCAGAAGAGCCCTGGTGGCCAGAAAACACCAACAGAGACTCTCAGTAAAGCCTTCACTGGACAAAATGTTCTGCCAACAACCTTACTCCCTGCTAGGAAAACATACTTCAGAGGAAGATGACAGAATCCAGAGACTTTGCAAAATCTCAAACACAATGCCTAATATAGAAACAAAAATTACTAGATAAAGAAAAAAAGGTGACATGGGGGCCACAGAACCACAGTTTAATGAAACTACAGTCACACACAACACAGATATTGGCATGGCCAGACAAGGGCATACAACAATTGGAACATGCTTGTATTAACTCCCACTCTGCTAGGACTTACAAGCTGTATCCTGAGCATGAGTGAGTGTGTGGGTATCCCCCACTCCCACCCCTGTCTTCTAGAAGTCCCCAGTTGTAGAGAGGGAGTGTTTACTAATGGAGGGAGGAGGTCTAGGAACAGATATTAGTTCCTTTTTTCTTAGTACTGGGGATTGAATCCAGAACCTCGTGCATGCCTGGGCAAGGGCTCAACCACTAAGCTAAATCCTCAGCCAAAAGATTTCTTTTAATTACTTATTTTGAGTCAGAGTCTCACTAAATTTCCCAGGCCACCATCAGCCTCCTCACTCTTCAGAGGAGGAAACTAAATTCCAGAGCCTTTCCAGGGCCAGAGACTGAATGAAACTATTCATCCTCTAGTCATAGGTTTCTGTTTCATTTCATAGCAAGCTACAAAGCAGCTATATCCGGGCTAATGTCTGAGGGAAAAGTTTCTGGGCAGGGAGCTCTGCAGTGCTAATCCATACTCCCTGGGCCCAGTCATGTTTGACAACTGAGGTCAAAGGTCCCAGGGGACCTTTGGGTATCCTGCCGTTGCGGGGGAATGGGCTCCAGCAGAAGCTCAGAGCAGGGTAGAATACATGGGGGTCTTCTGCCACAGCCAGACAGTGGTAAACCTGACTCACATTCAACCCATCAAACAGTCACCTTTCTCCCTGATCCAGAGCTGCCCCTGAGGGCAGAGGTGGGTCTGCATCTATCTAGGGAGGAAGATGGACCTGCAACAAGAGGCTCAACCCTGATAGGATGAGAACAACAGATCCCTTCTGTGCCCCAGATACCTCCAAGGCCTGGGAGGCCAAATGCGGCCTCCTTGAGCAGGCAAGGCAGGGCAGGGTGAGCGTGTGTGGCAATCCCTGGGGGAGGCTGGGCTAAGTAGCTGCGTGTCCAGAGGAGGGAGCCGCAGCTTGAACATCCCTGCAGGCCTACCCAGCCCTAGGGTTCAGAAGCCTTACAGCCAGGCCTGAGTAAGGTTTGATGCCAAGGATCCCAAGGATTAAGCTCAGGTGTTCTCAGTACTAGAAAGGAGGACCAGAGGCAATCCCCATTTCTTAATAAACAGAGGAGCCTCCCAGAGGCTCTCAAGCTTCTTGGAAGTGCCTGGGCCTCCCTCCCTCCCTGCTCCACAGCTGGCCAGCAAGGCTCTGAGGAGCAGCCAGGGATATCCCTGTGGTTCCCAGCCATGCACTGCCATCCTCTAGGAAAAGCAGGCTCCCTCTAGCCCTACTCTTCCGGCAGCCAGCATATGACATGTCTCCCCAAAAGTTGTTTGGGTCATTACTGGTGGACACTGTCAGTCCTGGGCATAGTCACACCAATGGTTTGGCTTTGACAAGATGCACTCTGCATGAGCACAGTACCAGGAAGCACTTAAGGCCTAGCACCGTTGCTGTGCTTGCCTTGGGAGGAGTTGTCTAAAGACGTAGCTGGGGCAGCCCCACGAAAGCCAGCAGAGGTGCCACCCAGCTGCCACATGCCTGACCCTCCCCTTTCTGCTCCCCAGGAACCTGTCCCCATAAGGCAATGGGCTCCACCAAGAATCTCTGGCCCATTGGTACCCTATCCAGATATCCCTGGGTCTGTTACCCGGATGAGTAGCCAGCGTCACTGAGAGTTTAAATGTCTTGTATTGGTACATGAGCCTCAGTTTCCTCTGTGGGATGTCTAAGTACCTTCAGTCACCCAGCTCTCAGAAGAGCTACCCCCCTGAAGCCACTGTGTCCACTCACTCACATTGCCTCTCCTATCAGGGCAGCACTTCTAGTCCAGAATCCTCCCAAAATGTATCTTAGAGACCCCCTCCCCTCTCCTCTGTGGCCACCTCAGCTGTAGCTCCAAAGTGCCTGGCTGGTGATGGTCCCAGACGTGCTGCCCAAGTCCCTCTCAGGAAACTGGAGAGTGGAACCTTCCAAGGTGGTTTCCAACCCCAGCCCCCATTGGCACCCTGTCCGATGCAGAGATCCCAGGAGATTCTGAACCCCACGCCTCAGTGCCACTCCTCCACTCTCCGTGACCCCTGGGGCTCCTGCAGGAGCAGAGCCTCCCTCTGTGGCTCCAGGCGACGGGAACATTACAAATGCCGCAGACACCTACCTCTTTGTGCAAAGATAACCCCGCATTATTGCCGAGACGCCTTTTTATATCTGGTGTTATTTATAAGTATGATTCATTTCACAATTATTGTGAGGTGGAGAAATGTTGCCTACTAATATTTAAATCGCAGTTATGTAGAGCTACGAGCAAGAGATGCAAGGTCTGCTATTTTGGATTTGGTGGGGGCCAGGCTGGAGGAATTGCGCTGTAACCCCTTACCTGCACCTCGCCTACCCACCCTGCCTCCGTGTGTTCCAGCTCACCCTGTTGCCGAGGCTCCTGTACACACACCCTTCTCAGTATCCAGTTTTTACTTCTGAAAAGGAGGCTCGGGCTGGTGGGCCACTGAGACCTTTGGGCCACCACCAGCCTCAGTTTAGTGTCTTCCTCTCAGCCCCTATAGGACTTTAGGAGCTAAAATTATGAATGGGCTAGGGGCTTCCTCTCCTGCTGTACCAGCCAGTTCTGTTTGGGAACAAGAGTCCCTGCTGGGTGGGCCTATTTGGCAGGAAAGGGAAGGCCTGGAAGAGTATCAAGTGTCACAGGGCACAGAGGAGAGCCAGAGCCAGCCTGGATGCCCAGCAGGCGTCCAGCCACACCTGAGCATCACGGATGTAGCAGATAGCCAGAGGCAGTGTCACAAGTGGACACTGCTTCAGAACCAGTTCTTGGCTGTCCACTCCCTGCCTGGTACCTGCTGCACTTGGTGTAACACGGTAGCCCTGGCAGGAGGGGAAGCTGAAGAGGGGGCCCAGTTTCCTATCCAGGAGACAGGCCTGGGTTTTAGGAGCTCACACACAAGGTAAGGACACAGAGGACACCAGGGCTCCATCCAGGGGACAAAAATAAGGGAAAGGTGAGTCCAGGAGCTCAGCCGGCAGCCTTTCCGCTTCCCGGCCTCTGCAGCACAGCCATGTTTGCTGTGTGTGCGACTCTTGGCCAAGTTGGGGCACAGACGTAAGGGAGCATCTTGTTTCTGGGGATTTAGATTCTCTAGCTGGAGACAGGCCAACCTGGAGACGCAGCGGGACACACTGCGAAAGCAGAATGTGGGTACACACCTCTGTCTTTATTGGGTCGTTCACCCATTCATTCTTTCCCAGGGTGTTAGGGAGCCCAGCCCTGCAGTTGGAAGGTTAGAGAAGGGCAGTGGGGTGTGGATTCTGGCACAGAGAGAAATCTCAATGGCTACCATGGGGCTTTCAGAAGGGGTTTGTCCAATTCTAACTCGGGGTGACCTCCCAGAGGAGGTGGTACCCTAAGAGACAAGTGCATTTGGCCAGACTGAGGGGGTGAAGGAGAGCGCCTCACCCTCTATCCGCTCACAGACTTCTAGCATTAAACATTTATTTAGCGATCACTGACCCCCTAGCATCCAGGCCCCACTAGGACATTAACCCTCTCTGTCCTTATGGACCTCACATCAGGCGGCCCCACTGACAGCTGCCTTTTACACACAAGGGCGGGCATAGAGGCACAGAGGAGTCATATGACTTTTTCAAGGCTACCGAGCTGGGAAGCTCCTTGCCCCGCCATCCCACCACACCCCAGGCCATCCCATTCCTGAGTGCTGTGTGCACTGTCCCTCCTTCTGTGCCATAAACGTACACTCAGGTGGCCGCACAACCATGCTGGGAATTAGCTGTGCTATTCCAGTTTTACCAATGGGGAAACTGAAAGTTGGGGTGTCCTCACCAGCCAACCTATGGCTGCAGAGGCCACAAAGCACAGTTAGTGTCTGAACATAGATGGCTTAGCTCCCACGTGCTCGGTGAAGCCACAGCAAGGGACAGTGGACTTGGTGTTGTGTATTTGTGTGTGTGTGTGTGTGTGTTGTGTGTGTCTTGTACAAAGAATTGAACCCAGGGTCTTCACACAAAGCTATATCATCACCCCTTTTATAAAAGTTTTATTTTGAGACAGGGTCTCACTGAGTCATTCTATTGCCCCCAGATTGGACTCGAACTTGTGGTCCCCCTGCCTCAGCCTCCCATTGTTCTCCCTATCAGTGGACAGTTTTTCTTCAATGACTGGCACGTCCCGGTCTCACATTATGTTTATAAACACCTGGCGCATCCTCCCTGCCAGGACTTCAGAGCTCTTGGAATGTCTGATGTGCTAAGTGCCTTTTTTTATACAAGAACCAAAATTATTTTCAGCCTGTTGTCAGGCAGTTGTCAAAAGACATGGAGAATGAAGGGCTTCTGGAGTGCGCAGGCTGGAGAGGGAGGTTCTGCACCGAGATAGGTCGGGGGTGCCAGCGTGGCCTCTCGGCTTTGAGATCAAGAGGCCGGGAGCCCTGGAGGTGAAGGTTGGGCATAGGAGTGACCCAGGGGCCAGGGAGAGTTCAGCTGGCAGATGTAGGACTGGGCAAGAAGGATGATGCTTTGGGGTTCATTTTGGGGTCACCCTCTTCCTTCCTGGAAACTGTTGGATTTGAGGGTCTCTGTCTAATCTTTTCTTGCTGTTTTATTGTGTGCATGGACACTGAATAATCTCCAACCCAAAAGACACTCAGCACCCTTCAGGGTGATGGGCCAAGCTCGGGGCCACTGGCTCTGAAGTCTACTCCTCTGCCCTTGCCCATCTCTGTCATTGAGAATGAATTCATCTGACAGGAAACCTCATCCACATTCAGCAGGGATGTGGCCAGCTGGTGCCTCCAGGGCACCTTAGGTCCCCCATGAAAGACCCTAGGCAGGACAAGGAGTTTCAAGGTGGTAGGGGAAAATCTCTGCATCTTTTGCATGTGGGCCCTGATGCCCTTGCATGTGTGGTTATGAGGTGGGGAGACCCAGCTTCTCCAGGACTGGCAGCTCACCTGGCTCCTCTGAACCCCGTAGTATCACCCAGAGAGCCCTGAGGCCAGTCTCTAGGATCCATACCTGCAGATGCCAAAGAAACACTCCAGAAATCTCAGACACCATGAGGCACTGAATTGCTCTGGGAAAAAGATCTCTAGAGGCTCAAGGAGAAATGGGCTTTTAGATGTCGTCTTCCATCTTTGTCTTAATTTTCATTTTTACCCCTCACTTAACTGTGCCCAGTCTCCTTAGAGACAGTGTTATTTGAGTCCTGGGGTTCTTAGGAAGCTCGGCCCAGATTCTGCCTTTATTGCCCCAACTTTCCCAAGCACCTGGGTCAGCAGTGGAGATTTGGTCCCTGAGTCCAAAGGCTGAAGGGCCTGGTGGGTTGATGCAAATATAGCACATGCCAGCAGCAGGGACAGTCTGAGCCCCTCTCCTAGCAGGACCCCCAAGTGCAGGGGCGATGGCAGAATGAGGCCAGCCTGAAACACTGGTTCCTGCAGAGCAGATTCTCCTGGTCACACAGGCAACCCAAAACACAGGAATGTGGTCACCAGCCTGTGTACCCGTGTACCAAGCAGCGGTTCCTACAGAGAAGGAGGGCCAAGCCAGCCCGGGATGGAAAATGCCCTTAAGGACATGGATGGCTTCCTGGGTATCAGGATGAGGTTTACACTCTTGAGTAGCACAACTGGCCTGTCATATCAGTCACTGATCTGCATCCCCTGGGGAGAGACGGAAGTGGTAGTGCTGGCCTGTCTCTGAAGCCAGGGACTAGACTCAAGCATGTGTCCCAGAGACAGCGTTGCCTCCAGGGTAGGGCGCTGTGGCTGCCTCCAGCAGTGAAATGTTATAAGCCCCTGTCACTGGGGATGCTCAAGGACAGAATGCCTACTACCTGGGCAGCAGGGCAGTGTCCGAAACAGGCCACTCTCCCTGCAAGCCCACTTGGGATCGACCTCAGACCCCATGTGGCAGAGCCTGAACAGGCCAGGCACTCAGCAGGCCTGCATTCTTGCCTCCAGTCTCTGAACTGTTCTCTCAGTTTCCCTTAAATATGTCTTGGAAAAGCTGTCTGCTTATTAAAATAATAGGAGGGGTCTGAAGAAAGGACTTCTTTGGCAAGGGGGTACCTGGGCTCTTCGTGTCATTTTGCTTCTGTCCCTGGCCTGCCCCATGCCATCTGCAAGGGAACCAGGCTCTTCTGTGCCCCATAGTCCTGTGCCTTGCGTCTCCATGGCTCTAGGTTCATACCCCGTGGGACATCAGCTGCAGGGTGGGGGTTGGGTGGGTCAGGGAGTACAGAACGGAGGCCACAAGCCGTGTTCCTAGGGACACTGTGCACCCTGGGACTGCTCCCTACTCTTGCCCCCGGATAGCCCAGGCCCCATCTGTTCCCAGCTCCGACCCTGCTTATGGGTGAGTGCATGCAGAGGAGCCCTTGCTTTACTCCCATTCAGTGATAACAGGGGTAGCTGAAAACTTCATATTTGGGCTACTTTGTTCCTCTTGGGAGCTTCTGGTTCTGCTCTGGCTTGACAGATTAGGGTCATTTCCTTGGTTCTTGGGTGCAGAGCCCCCAGCTTGGGGAATAAAGCTCCAGTGTGTTTCCACTCAGATTGGAAAAGGTACAGGATGTCCCATGGACCCTGGGGAAAGGGCCGCTTCTCCACACCCTCTGTCTAAGGCCACCCTCCCAAGCCCCACCCCCAGAATGCAGGAGTGTTGTTAGCTTCAGGTCACAGCCACACGGGAGTGCGCACGCTCGCCCCTGTGCCAGCAGTAAAGGCAGCAGCACCTGGCAGGGGATCTTGGCTTGGACAAGGCTCTGTGCTTCTGGAAGATATCGGTTGTGGACAGATGGAGCAAGCATGAGCATCCCTGGGTCTCCCATAGAGTTCCCTGAGCGCTGGCGAGTTCCCTGGGCCCACGTGGCTGGGCATGTGAGTGGCCGCGTCCCCCAGCCTCTGCTTTTCTCTGCCAGCCCTGAGGCCTCACAGTCCCAGCTTCCCAGGGCTGGGCAAACCAGGGCAGGAAGCCGGACCTCCATCTAGCGCATCACATCGTCTCTGCGATCTTGAAGATTCACAGCCAGGCTGCCCTACCCAGGAGACACATTCTCAGTTCCTCCCTGATGAGACAGAAAGCAGATGTATGTGTCCTCATGGGTGACAGCATGTCACACAGCCAGGATCTCCCAGGAGCTGTTGACCCTTTTCCTGATTGCCCAAGAAGTTGCATGAACTGTGTAGGATTCTTCAGGGGCATCTGGGAAGGCGCAGTTCCCTACTGGTGGCTTAAACATGACCCAGTTCTGTGACAAATCATGGGGGTGGGGGGGTGATAGGAATACCCACCCACCCCACCCCACCCCCCACCCCCCACCCCCATCGGGGGTGCTTTGAAATGGTTAACAAACCCTTTGAATGCAGTGGGAAATGTCTAATGTTTGGCTGATCCAACCTGCTAGTCTCTGCCCTCCCAGGACAGAGTGACAGCTGGGCACAGTGTCCACCTCCCCCCCGCCCCATGCATCTGCAGAGAAAGTATGGCCAGCTATGGACACCAGCCTTCTCTTGCTGAGTGTCATTTTCACTGATGCAGTGTGCCAACCACATGAAATTCAACCCCAATGGTCCCATGACTTCTTCATCTCTTATCCTGTCTGTCTGTCTGTCTATCTGTCTGTCTCTCTCTCTCTCTCCCTCTCTCTCTCTCTTACACTCTCTCTCTCTTACACTCTCTCTCTCTTACACTCTCTCTCTCTCTGTCAGATTTCAGAAGCACTTCTCTTAGCAACCCGAAAAAAAAAAAAAAAACATACTTTCAACCACTGCCCC
>PVKN010039599.1:0-10866 GCA_004027915.1 Capromys pilorides
GTATTGTACTTTAACCCAACTTGTATTTATTTCTCTTTTTTTTTTAACTGAGGGTTGAGCATAGGGTTTGAAGGAGGATGACAACAAACCTAATCTTCTGTTATTCATACATCTTTTCTATACAGAATGCAGTTTTCCCCCCAAACCATTTCATTTTTTTTTCTTTTTGCCCTGAATTTCACCTAAGACTAGAGGATAAATTTAAGATGAAATTGAGACCTTAAGAGCTGTTGTTATATAAAAAGTGGGGGTGGGGCTTAAGCAATGATAATTGTAAATGCTAATTGTAACATAATGTATAAGGCCTTCTTTCCCAACACTCAGTTATTGTCATGCAAAGTAATAGAACTTAGACATTGTTATACAGGTGATAAAAGAGGTAAACAGGTTTTCTGCTCTTGCCATTATTCAAGTATCAACACTCCAGGACACAGTCAAGGAAATGATTAACTTTCCTTTTTACTTCTAACTCATTTTGAACCATCTTTTTCCTTTCCTGTCTAAAACACCTCCACCTTCCTGCAATCTTTACTTCTCACTTGAGCCTTTTCTCTCAAACACTCTGAAAGGCAATGACTAACAATATACAAACAAATAAAGGATCTATTTTTCTTTAGAAAAGCATGTGGCTTTAGAGAAGACATATTACACTGTAAGAAATGTGAACTACTGTCTAGGAAGTTGGCACCACCTTTCAAGATGGGAAAAAGAAATTCTGGCTGGAGAAAGGACATATATCAAGTGAATATTATTTCCACTTATATATCAAGAAAATTCCAAGGACCTCACTTGCATTTAGAAGAATTTAAAAAAAAAAAACTATATGGCAGCCTCTTGAATGTTAATAAACTATAGGGTTGTATTTAAGCATCTTAATCTATAAAGCACAAACAGTGACAGCACTTGGTCTTCTGGTTAAACTTTTTATATTCTAAGAAAAAGCCCTGGTGAAGGCAGGTTCAACTGTCTTTACTGTCAGCAATATATGTGTAGTCCAAGATCTGTACTTACAGCAAATGAGAGAGTGGCTTGTTCTAAATTTATATATAGTTGCTCTTTTTTTGAGAGTCATCACCACACACTCCTAAGCGAAGGATCTTAGCCCTACTTAATACCTATTTTTCTGGACAGGATGTTTCTCCTATCCTTTCTATCCTTACATGAAGTGAAAGCTAACTTAAGCCGTGCAGCTTTATTCGAAAGCATTTCTCACTTCATTCTTACTCTAAAATGCTGTTCAATAAAAGAGCAAAAACAAGAGATCTGCAATATACATATTTTAAAACAAACAATTGCCTAATATTTAATACAGACTACTGGAACATAACTCAAAAAAGGCATGCGGGCAAGTCCTGGATGTACATTCATCCTTTTCACTCAGATCAAAGAGAGGAGCTCTCAGTGATTTATACATACCGGACAGAGTTTAATGTTATAAAGAAATGTGCCACAGCAGCAGCAGTGATGACAAAGGAAATGAATCTTTTGGAAGCAAAAAGATTTGAGAGGCTAGGAGATCGTGCCATATCGCAAACTTTGGTAGTACAGTTCCAACCCTCCCACGTTGCTTCTTCCCATCTCTTTTTGCTTCTTGCATTTCCCTTCGCCGCCAGTGTTAAATGTGTACCTCCCCGCACAACTTACCTTGAAAAGGGACTCCATTGAGTTCGCGAGACTGACACAAGCTCCTAGCCAATCGTTTCACGCACTCTCGCCTGGGCGGTCTCAATGAAAGCCTCTAGACCAATCAGCCACCTGGAGCAATGAGCAAGTTGCGTTGTGGAACGACTCGGCGTATACTTCCGCGCGTGCTGGCCGGGATAGGAGCCTGGCAGAGCAGCTGCACACACGGCAGTGCGGAGGCAGAGAAGGGGTTGGTGATACGGTGCTATAAATCTGTGGTCCAGTCCACCTCCCTTTCAAGACGTCCTCCCCCCCTATTTCTGTTCTCACTTAGAGATGCAGCAGCTTACTCCTGTAGCGACCTACTAAAAAGCAACAAGGAGAAAGACGTCGTCTTTTTGAAAAAACGTTCTTTCGTCTCTTTCTTTGTTCCTTGGTTTGTTTTTCTTGCCCCTTTTTGTTTAGTCGAACGGCAATAGGAGGGTAGTCTCTCCGTCTTTTTACACTCTCTTTTTTTAAGTTTTCCCTCCCCTTTCATAATTTTTTTTCGCCATTTATTTTAGCATTGGACTTTGGGGTCGAAAACATTTCTTTTTATTTGCTTCTTTTAAGCCGAGCACAGTTTAGGTTTCGTGCTGTCTTAAGAGAACTATCCAGCAGCTTCTTGCTCATCCTTATTGGGAGAACTGCACCGTTACTTTAAAAATACACATATACAAAAAAACCTTAAGGGAGAAAGGTAAGTTTCGGTTTGGTTTCTTTAATCATTAGTTGCAGCGATGTGCTGGCAAACCCAGAAAACCTGTAAGTGAGCGGAATACAGAATATGAAGTTAATTGCACATGTTTGCCTCATTTCAAACCTACTGCTCTGCTTTTCTTTTTCTTTCTTTCTTTTTTTTTTAATTCTAGAGAGCTAGACTAAAAGACAGAGGACGCATGCTTAACGTACGGAATATTGGAAAATATCAAGAGTAGAAACTTAAGTGGTGAATGTGGCTAGGGTAAAGCAGGGATACAATGGGAGATTAGAGGTTGAGTGAGCTGCGTGATCGAGGTTGGAAGTTCATTTCGTGGGAAGAGAGGGATAACTTGGGTGTTGGGAGATGCATGCCTCTACTTTCGCAAAGGAACCGGAGAACTGGAGAGGCTTTAGTATCATTAAGGGGAATCAGAAGCTTGGACTTGCAGATTAGACCAGCAAAACCCCCTGGCTTAATTGCATTAACCAGATAGCATGTGCTGGGGAGATGGGATTGCCAGATGGAATTTAGATGCTGCACCAGGCAGCGAGTTGTAGTTGACTGAAAAAAGTACAAGCCGCCTGAGGGCTGGGGCTGGGTTGGGGCTGAGGTGGTTAAAAGCTGTCAAAACTCATCGTTGCTTGGTATGCGGGCTGTAATTCACGGGCGCCAAAGACCGTAATTCAGATTTAAAAGAAGATAGCCAATTTGGGGCCCAATCCTTAAGCCCGTACCGGATATGAGATTCCCTTTGTTCAGAAAGCGTAAATAAGCTCGTTGGAGCTGTGTCTGAAGCGGCGGCTGCCTGTGAGTCTCCCTGTGCTGGACGCTGGGACGTGGACTCCGAGCCCTGTCCTTGGTCCTACGCGGCTGAGTAGGAAGAGGGGAACCCCTTCGCAGCTGCGGGGCTGCTCCGCCACCCCGGGAGCCGAGCGGGCCACGCTGCCCTCGCCCGCCCCCTTACCGCTCCCCTTCCTCGAAGAGCTATTGTTAAACCGACGCTGGGAGCAACATGGTTGGGGACGAGAAGCTGGGCAGACAGGCACACGCTTCATTTTAACTTTTGCGATTTCTCAGGGTGTAGGAGACGCCAGCGGGCTTTCTACCGCAGAAGAGCGAATCCAGGGTAGACTTGGGAAAGGGGCTGGGTGTTCGCGGCACGGGGAGGGCGGGAGTGGTGGTGGTGGAACGAGGTGTTGGCTTTGCCTAAGAGAAGTTTCAGTTATTGGCACGGAGGGGTGTGGATGTGTGTGTGTGTGTGTGTGTGTGTGTGTGTGTGTGTGTGTGTGTGAGCGCGCCGTGTGCTGCTTGAGAGGCAGAGGATGGCGAGACGCTACAAAACCGGCTGCGGTGGTGGATTCCTTGCAGCTCGCCACCCCACCCATCCTATGGGTTCGAAAGCCCAGCGCACTGCCAGACTGCCTAGACTCTGTCAAGGGCGATGGGATCCAGGCATGCAAGGTGGCAGTGCCCACCATGGGCTCTTCGCGGCCGACAGGACCTTGCGTGGCCATTGTTGCTTAATTTATGCTCAGCACGTTGCTAGGTACCCACCTATTTCACGTCTATAAAGAATTAATCAGAGGGCTATCCAACTGTGGTAAATTGGGGGTTGGAGGGTACGTTTCCCATTTTCCATTTTCAAGTATGGTTTATCAAAACTGATGTGGAGATTGGGTGTTTTCTCTTATAATTACCAGCTGCAGGTCTGGTTGCATTGTAGAGAGGGTGAGAGGATATAGCTAAGCATTTAGTATTTCTTTTAACACTGCTGGACGGGGTGGATGTCTCTGTACTACTTCGGCCCGAAAAGCACAGATTCTTGCCCCTCCCCCACGCATGTCCGAACATTCCTGTTGGTTAAGGTTCTAAACCCGGTCCTTCTATACACCCCTATACCTATCCTCAGAGTGGTGTGGATGGAAGATGAATGTATTTTATTTCCTTAGGTAGGCCTACAATACTAACTGCAACCTAGAGGAAATAGGCTTGAAATAGATTTAAGGAAGTATAAAACACAATAGTAATTGGAAGAAATTATTTACCTAATTCAGAGCCAATTTTGAAAGGTCAGGTAAAGGTGTTTGTGTTTTGGGTAACAGACGGATAGAAAATCTATTTGGGCCTGTAAGTCTTCCTTGTAAAATGGCTTCGCAAATTAAATGGGACACTGAAGAGATTTGTCAGAATTTGAACAAGCGGTCAAAATTTTTTGTTTCAAATTCACCTTTTAGGAGATTAAGTGGGGGAAAAAAAAACAAACAAACTACTGTCTTCAGTTATTCCTGTCATTGTGTAAGCCTATCACAGCAGCAGGTCTTTATGGCTTTTCCTTTCCCTTTTTAAACGAGTGCACAGGCACCTGGATTAATAAAGCTGACCAGTTCTGGAGTTCTTCACGAAAAGCAAGACCTTAGACAGAAGTGATTTAGTTGACTTGGGGAACTCTCCCTCCCCTAACTTCAGGAAGACAGCTTCAGGAAGTGGGGTGTAGGGCGTTTTGAGAGTTTTAGTTTTGGAGTGGCAAATTAGGTAGGCCTATTTTCGCCTAACATTTGGAAACTGACGTTCCTTGCAATCTCACCTGCCTGGGATAGGAATATTATAATTAACTGTTTAGAGGGAGGTCAAAAAGGCGCAGGCGCTTTGAGTGATTTTTCTCAGGAACCCGTACAATGTCAATTAAGGTCATTTAATTGTAAATCTGATTTCGAATGGCACAGAAATGCTGATACAGAACCAGTTAGTTACTGGTGTCCACAGTGTGGGTCCCTCAAATGGAGAGATGATCAGTCTTCATGTCGCCTAAGGTTGAGTCCTTTATAATGCCCGTGACTTCGCTCAAGAGGGTAAATTCGCCTCCCCCACTTCCGCCTTAGGTTAGAGGAGTCCTCCTCCCTTCTCCCCCCACGCCCCGCCCGTCGCATGGGGGCGGGGAGCGCTAGGCGCCCTTAGCAGACCTTGCTGCATCAAACCCGCAGCATGCCCTTGAAGCTGTAACCTCGGTCACGTTCTTGCGGCGACTCAGTCGCCCACTGCTCAGTTTCTTTCTCTTACCTCCTGCAGTTTCAGGTAGGTACGATAGGTACGACAGGTGATATTTTAAATGTTTTTTAGGGGATAAGGTTAAAACGGAAGCCTTTCCAATAAAAAAGAAAGAAACGACAGGTGCTCTCGCAATTAAGTGGCTAAACAGGTGCAAAAACGTGCTCTCTTCGCGTGGCTCAGGGTTCGTTTTTTACTCTGTTATGAGTCTGGGTCGAGGACTAGGCACAGGTTTTTCTAAGGAAAAGGGATTATATCTGGAGCTGGCCAAGGGGGCGAGCCGAGGCTGGGCAGCCGCGGGACGTCCCCTCGGTGAAGAGTTGGCTTCTTCGAGGCTTGCGCGGGGCACTGGAAGAAAGGATGCGGCTAGCGGCAGGCGCTTGCACCGTGGAGCGCAGGACTCACTACTTTGCGTTTGGAGCGAAGTGTAGCGCCGGGCACAGGTACTCTGGGCTTATTTAAGCATTAGAGTCTATCTAGACAGGCGGAAGGGGCAGCTGGTGACTAAGCCTTTCGCTTTACGTCTGGGGACAGGACTTGTTTTGGTTGTTGAGTAGGGGGAAAAGAGCTTTCCTCGTCTGCTTGCCAGAGATGTGTGCACATTTTGATGATATACACACGTATGTCAAAGTAACCCCTGTGCTGAGCTAGCTTCTGACTCCCCACGAGCACTCGAAGGCTCAGGCTTTGCAAACTTGCACCTGGAAGCCGCCGCCTCCGGGCGCGTGACTCTCGCACTGTGGTCCAGGGAAAGCTGGTGGAGGAGTCTGGTGGGCATCGGGAGCCGGAGGGACGGAGCCCACGTCCACAGCCGGCGCTGCCTGTAGGTCAAGGACCGACCGGCAGGGGCCCGCGGGGTGGCCGGGCAGGGCACGCGCCGCGCGGCGGCCCCAGCGCAGGAAACTCGCCTCGGCCCCGCCTCCTGGCGCTCGTCCAGGCAGCCCCTCCTCCCGGCCGGCTACAAACTGCGGCCCGCGGCGCCGGGCGTCACTGAGGAGCGGGCGCGCGGTCAGAGGTGCGGTGCGGGTGGGGCGGGGTTCCGTCAGGTGCCTGGGTGCCTTCCCGCCACCACTCCGCCGCCCGCTAGGAGCGACTCTGACTCCTCCGCGGCAGAGCCGTAGTAGCTGCAGCTTCGAGTAGTCGCAGGCAAGTGCGGGGGCGTGGGCGGAGCGGGCCTCAACTGCCGGGGTCTCCCGGGTGGGCGCCGAGGTTGGGCCCTGTGCACGCCGCCGCGAGCCTGGAAGGGCACGGCTGAGGCCGGAACCGAGGTCGCGCCCCGGGCTTGTACGCTGGCGGGGGCGGCGGAGAAGGCGCTGGTGAAGTTCCTTGAGCGCGGCCTCTAGGGCGGGAGTGGAGGGAATTGGGTGCAGGGGCGGAGGCGCCGCCCCTTCCCTCCCCGCCCGGCTGCCCGCCCGTGGGCCCCAGCTGTGGGGGTGGCGGGAGCCGAGCGTCGGCCGGTGGCGCCAGGCAGCGTGCGGGGCGTGGACGCGCCCGGGCGGCGGTGGGAGCCGAGCGGGAGGCTGCGCCGGGACGCAGGTGAGTGGCTCGGCGGGCCGCGGGAGGGGTCTGCTGGGAGCGGGCCGCGCTCCGCGGAGGGGCGCCCCGCGCTCGCGCCACACGCCGCGGCGCAGTGTTCGGTGTGCGCCGCCCGCGCTGCTCGGCGCTCGCTCGCTCGCTCCAGGGGCGTCTGGAGACCCGCGGGGTGCGGAGGAGGCGCGAGGCCGCAGGCGGGCGGGGGCGCGAGCGTGCGCCTGGGGAGGAAGCCCGCCCGCCCGCCTTGGGACCCGGGCCGCCGCCAGCCGGCCCGCCCCGGAACGCCACTGCAGTTCCTCGGCTCCGGACCAGCCACCCAGAGGGTACGGCGGGCGCCCCTCGTCGGGGCTGGAAGAGCCCTCGCCGTCGCCTGCAGCGCGACACTTGGCTTCGGGCGCGAGCCCCGCACCAGCTCAAGTTGTCGCGATCCAGGTGGCCATTCAAATTGGGTGTTCAAAGACTGTCTTTCTGCTGATTCCATCTTCTGTCTTCCCCCTTACATTTTCTGAAAATGTGGGAAAAGGAGGACTTACTACCCGTGATTGACTGTTCTTTATTCTTTCGCCCCAAGAACGGTGCTTCTAAATGATGTGATTTTGTATCTCGGCAAGCACAAAACAGCTTCGTGAAACTTCATGCTCTCAGTGAGCCTCCCTCAAATCACTTTGTCCTAAGAAACACGTAGTTCCATCTCAGAATTGAGAGCAAACAAGTCCGCGTAAAATCGCTCACACACCAGTCCACGAGGGGCTAGCTCCCCTTCTTCTTGAGTAACGTTGAAATGCTGTCCAGGTGCCCTTGAGCCAGTTTTCTAGACAGTTCGAGTTGCGTCTGCGCCGCCTGCGGAGGAAGCTGCCGTGGAGTCTCCATCTTGGGAAGCCGAGCCCCACCCCGGCCCTGCTGGACCCGGCTCCTCCTTGGGCCTCTGGGCGTAGAAAATGGTGCCGGCCGGATGGACCGGAAGTGTGCTGCCTCTGTCTCAGGCTGTTCTTCCAAGGAGGAGCGTAGGAATGTTTATTTTTAATACCACTCAGGTCCAGTGGAGGGTATGCTTCTGTGCTGGATGCTCCTCGAAATGGGGCGAAGTGAGGAGAGGAGAAGACATCTGGAGGATGACGCTGGAGAGCCGTAGGACAGTCAGGTTATGAGGAAATACAGGACAGCCTAGAAAAGCGGATGGTTGGAAAAGCGCAAGCTGCCTGTTGGGGCAACTTCGTGCTGCCACCTTTTGGGGAGTAAGGTCTTTACCCCTCAGAGAGTAAACTAGCCCCTAGCCTCCAGCCTCAGAGCCCTCTGGCCGCCCTGTCTCTAGGTGCTTCGTCCACCGCATAGCCCATGGTGTCTGAAGTCCAGTCCGCTGCTTCAGCATGTGCACTCGTTTCTCACGGTGTGGAAGATGGGTGGGTGGTTTCAGAGTTGAGTCCTTGTATGGAACCAATACCTGGTCCTGGTCAGTGTTTGTCAGGCCACCTCTTAATTTATCACAGTGTTTTCCTTTTCTAGACCCAAGATACGGTGGTGACTTCGAGCTCCATTTTGGTTTGGGGTTTTGGAGAAGTTGTAGTTAATGCTTCAGCAGAGGAGTGAGGTCTTGGACCTGTTTCTGCCCCTTTAGTTGAGATTCACGTCCCTCAAAGGTGAAGGAAGAACCCGGCCCTAATCTCTTGTCCACCTCTTTGAACCACAAAGAACTTGGTCTTTGTACACATACACTTATTCCTGGATGAGTCTTTGTGAACACCTACCTGCAGCTATTCTAGCCTTTGGAGCTTTTCTTACTACTGTGAATATAATTTTTAGAATTATGTTTTAATTTAAGGAAATTAAATTTTTTAAAATTTTCTCTTCTAGAACTGATTCTCAGCTACCTAAGGACAGGACAGAGTCATCCAGAACACTTCTAAACTGGGATCAACTCTTTTCTTTGTTGAAAAGTATTATTTTTTGAATCTGTAATACTTTTCAGGTATTAGTATGACACCATACTATAGTGGTAAATTATTCTTGATGTTTTTTCTCCCTGCATACCTAGATATTACAAAATACTCGATTTGTCTTTTTGATCTCTTGTCTGCATGAATAGGGTCAATTCTTTTGCTCTTGTTTGAGGTCTTATTAAATCTGCTACGTTCTTGTACTGTGTCATCCACAGTGTTTGGAAGTAAGAGAGTCTGGACAGATTCATTACTTGACCTGGTCAGGTTGTTTGGCAGCTTTGTGGGGGCTGTAGGTGGGCCTGGGTGGTGTGCCACCCTGTGGAAAACCTGTCCATAGCAGTTCACCCCAGGTCTTTCATTTTCCTTCACTACTCAGCTGTAAGCTCTCACACACATTTCAGGGTTTTTTTTTTTTTAAAGTAATTTCAGTATGAGTAAGGGCGGGGCTACTTTATAGGCTTGGGAGCTCTGCAGTTGCATCTCTCACCCCCGTCAGTAAAATCCTTAACAATTTTTGAACCGGAGGGTGCTGCTTTTTATTTTGCACAGGGACATAAGGTTACGCAGTTTATCCTGGTTAGATGCTTTGCTGCTGTTTTGTTGATATAGAAATGTTTGTAGGCTTTGTGTCCTTGTGATGCCACACCCAGCTCTGGAGGATGTAAAGTTCATGAAATGTTCACTTCGGCTGGTTTCCTTTTCATGTTGTTTTTGAAGTCTTCACTGGTCCGGTTACTTGCTGAACACACATACTATGATTTAATGCCAAATCAGCCGTATCTTGTGTTTCTAATTTAGGAAGAACATTTATTTCGTATTTATTAGGTTTACAATACCCTAGGTTTTCAGTACTAGCTTATTCTTTTTGGATTGCCATAATATAAATCTGTACTACAGAAATAGAAGATACTGAGGTTTGAAAGATGGTATATTTACTTTAAGGCATGTGCGAAAGCACGTTAAAATATGTTTTATCATAGTTTCAATGATAAGTTTTGGATCTGAACTTTAAGTAGAAAAATTTTCTAAAAATTTATTTCACAACAAATAAATCCAGTGAGAAAAAACATTTAAAAGGAGTTATTAAAAGTGGGAAAGGGGGTTAAATCTTTGTTATTTTCAGTTGCAATGTGACACAAAAATCATTAATATAGATATATAGGAAGCAGCAGGTTTTTAAAAACGTAGAGAAGAACTAACAAACTACAAATCTTTTTAGTTCTAACTAAAATAGATTAATAATTAATAGATTTGCTTGTGTGGTATGCATTATAAATTTCATTTTATCAGGGTAACTAGGAGAGTTTTAAGGGAAGAGGATTTCCAGTCTGTAACCTACTCTTCAGCAATATAAAACAATAGATGAATGTTGTGTGAGCAACATTGAACTAGCTGTATTCTTGCGTGCATCCTCCCCTTCAATATTAGTGTTGGTTTTGGACATTGGCCTTTAAGAAATACCTACTTTTTTTTTTTTTTTTCCTTGTGCTGGGGATCAAACTCAGGACCTTACTCTTGCTGGGCAGGTGCTTATGCTGCTGAGCCCAAATATCTGCTTTTGGAAGGGTGTTTTCTCAGAGCTATGAGTTAGTCTTGGAATGCCTCAATATTTTTGATGTTTTTATTCACATGTTTTCCCTCTGAATATTGTTCAATAGTTTCGTAAGATGACTGGTAGTAGTTCTTCTATGTCATGCATAGAAGGATAGGACTTTGGAAATAGAAAAGGTAAAGCAACCAAGAAGATCGTAAAAACAGGTGATATGGGGTCAGAACTAAAAGGATTTGTAGGTTATTAAGTGTGTTAGTTCTTTTCTCTGTTTTTAAAAACTTGCTGTTGGGGCCAGCGAGATGGTTCAGTGGTCTAAAGCGCCTGTTTAGGAGGGCTCAGGCAACTGCGGGGACTGCAGTTCGATCCCTGGCACCACATGCTGCGCCAGCACCACCACCAGGGCAGGCTGAGCCAGCCACAAAATGAATAAATAA
>PVKN010039600.1:0-10842 GCA_004027915.1 Capromys pilorides
AGAGAGAGAGAGAGAGAAATTCTCTGGATTGGAACAAAGGGAGGCTGAGGCTTTTATGGCCTTTTTCCAGGTTTAGATATACCTGAGAAGCTGATGGGGGCCTTCCCTGAAGTTGAGGGAAAGGTGAAAGGAAAGTGTACCTGAGGCTGAGTTGAAGAAGTGAGGAGGTGGTCTTGCAAAAGATGGGCTTATGTTTTAAGGGTATCGGCCATATTGGATGGCCCCAAAATGACTTGAGCAATTCATACTAGGGTCAGAACCTATTGATTATCACAGCTTCTGATAAAACTGGTAAAACTGAAAAGTGGGGAAATATTTTTCAGCCCTTTGTATATTTTTTTCCTTTATTGAGGGAGAAAAGTATCTTTTTGATTTCACTAAAAGATCATCCATTAACATGAAGAGGCAGATGCTGAAAGTTTCAATTTTCCATCTTATTGCCGAGTCCCCCTTTGATCTTCCTATGCAGAAGCACTATTTAAAGTCATCTAACACATCTGCCAACCTATTTTTCTTTCTTCCTCTCAATAAAGAAATTGCAACAGAAGAGTCCTTTTTTGTCCCCATGTAGTTCTATATAGCTGTTTAGTGGACCAGAAAATTATGTGACCTTATTTTGGTTTTACACAATAAACAATACCTTGGAAACTCCAAAAAATTATAGCTCATGGTTGTTAAATGATCTCAGGGAAAAAAGGTAACTATGGGAGGGCATGCATTTGCTCATTGCTAGATTCAACCACCCCATCATGTATATATACTTCAATACATGGTGTTGATTGCAAAAAAAAAAAAAAAAAAAAAAAAAACCATACAATGTTACCTTTCAACTTAAACAACTTAATAAAACAAAATTTTTAAAAAGCAGAACAAAAAGGGAGAAGTTGGGCTGGGAAGATAGTCCAGAAGTCTAAGTGCCTACCTGAGAAGTGCAAGGACCTGAGTTTGATCCCCAGTACTGCATGCCATACCAGTCCCAGGTCCCTGACAGCACCATGTCAGCCCTGAAACTGGACATGGTAGTGCATGCCTGTAATCCTAGTGCTGGGGAGGATGAAACAGGAGGAACACTGTGAGTCTGAGCTGCATAGTGAGACCTTGTATCAAAAGAATCAAAACAAAACTACAAAAAAAGGGAGGAGTGCATCATAAATTGGGTGGGGGACCAAGGGGGCTGAAGACACAAGCGTCATACAGCTCTTTTCTGTCATGCAAGGGGTCCTGAGTTTGATCCCCAGCACTTTCAGGAGGAGGAATAAGAGTAGGAGGAGAATGAATATGGGGAGGAAGTGGGGGAAGAGGATGAGGACAAGGAGAATGAGGAGGAAGGAAGAGTGAAGTGGAGGCAAACATTTACACATTTTAATAAAAGGACCAAGGTCAGGTGTTGTGGGTGTGGGATATCTGCCAAGAATAATCGGGTTAGGGGCAGGGCAATGGTTGCTCCAGATGTGGTTTATAAGGATGGAGAAAGTGAGCCATGCCACTGGGGAGATGGGGGTGAGTGTCTGGCCAAACTGAATGAGGGAGTGGGCTCTGTTGTGGATCCAGTTCCCAGGAGTTACACCTTCGAGGGGTTTTTCTCCATCTGCATCCAGAGTAGCATCTTTCCTTTTTCCAGATTAAAGTTTAGCTACAAGTTGTGAGGGAACAATGTCATCTCCATGCTCCTCATCTCCAGTAACCTTGGTTCCTTAAAGAACCCAAGAACAGCAGAGAAAAGACAGGGGTTATTTGTTCTGTGAAAGCACCGACTCTTACTAACTTCATGATTTCCATCATGCCAAGCAAGCCCAGTACAAGCCCAGAGCTTAAAGATCTGAGATCTTTTCCTGCCTCTTCCCTGTTCTGCGCCTTCCATCTCTTCAGTAGCTCACACAGTAGGTTGGGTCAGGGAAGAAGCAGCACTAGTGCTCATTCTGTCCAGGAGCCTGGTATGTGTTCTTTTCTCTCCTGAGTCACCCTGACAAATTGCCCATTGCAGGCTGCCTCAGCATTAAATCTCTGAAGTTGAGCAGACTGTAGGGCTCAGAGTTTGGAAATACCCTCTCCTTATGTTTTCCCCTGGTCTCATGGGCCCCAAAATGCTTGAAGCAGAAGTGCTCCAAGGTAATTAGCTAGGAGCATGAGGAACATTGGAAATCCATTGTGCAAACAAGCACCTGTTTTGATTTCTCTCCACCTTCCTTTGAGTATTCAACTTCCTTCTCATTAGTGTTTTGTTTCTGGTAATAAATATGGCACCAGCTTCCTGGGTTTATTTTAAGGATTAAAGTGAGAAATAGTGATTTCAAAGAACTTGACAGTGCTCTGGGTAATGAGCATCCAGAACATATTGCAGTTGTTTACAAGGAAGCATTTGTGTGAAGGAAATACTTGTTTATATCGTGGGAGAGAGGGGAAAGGGACTTTTTTTTTCACCGTCCCTTGTGGTAAATCCCTTATCTTACCTACACCCAAGGCTGATATGTGTCTGGGAAATAGCGGCTGGTCTTATTTAAGCACCAATCCTGGGCAGCCACATGGGCAGGATATAGCCATAAAAAACAGTCCAGAGCAGGCTGAATTCCCACAGTTAGCTGGAGGAGGAGAGTTCTGGGTTCTCACCCTAAGGTAAGTCCTGCTTTGTGGCCCAGCAAGCTTTTCTTGAATCCTGGAAAATTCACTCTCTGACCCACTGCAAGTTCTAATGTTATTTATTTCTAGGAACTTTCAGAATTCCACCAAAAAAACTTGGGTCTTAGCCATTGTCAAATGCTCTTGCAATTTGCGCCCAGAGAAACCAAATTTCCAGCCACTGGTTGTCGGCCCCAAGCCTGCAGATAGCTCCTTCAATCCTTCCCACCAGAAAGACAGTTGTCCATCTGGGGCCGAATCTCCTGTAATCACAGACTCACGCTCCCAATCCTGAAACAGACTGACCCATGGAAGTCTCTCAGGGGCTGTGAGAAGTCATCCTGAGAGTGCTTTCTCAAAGAGTTTCCCAGAAGAGGACACTTCGCAGAAGAGTGTCATTTGTGTTTACACGCTTTTCAAGCTTTCTTTTCTACCTATCTGCTTGCTTGCTTGCTTATTTATTTATTTATTGTTTACAGCTTTACTAAGCATTTCTTGTGTACCAGATCCCGTGCTAAGATCAAGGAGCACAAGGCTAAGTGTGATGTGGTTTCACCCATATGGAAATCTACATGTGTAGAGGACCTTTTGGGAGCTCTTAGCAGGTCCTGAAACATAAAACAGAGGCAGGTAGTCATTACTTTTGTCTGCAGGCATTCACTGGTTCTCCATTGTCCCCCTCCATCAATCCTCAGGCAGCTTCTACTTCAACTTGAACAGGGACCATCCTGAGACCCCTCTAGGACATTCTACAAGGCTGGCAACTCTTGGCTTTCTGTCAACTTCAACCCCTTAAGTTTCCTACTCCTTTAATCCCATCCCATTTCTGTAAGTCATACCTGCTTTGAAACTATTTAGCACTTTGTGTAGGAAGCCACAGTTCTGTTTCTGAGATCCTGACCATCAGCAAGCTATTTAACTTTCAGGATGGTGCTTGCACACAGCAGAGGCTTACTGCATATTTCTTGGATTCATGTCTCCTAAATCTCAGATGCTTCATCTATAATAAGGGTCAATAATAGCACCTTCTGTGTAGGATGGTTTGCAACCTTAAATGAGAGAAAGTACAGATGGAGCCTAGTGTAAATGGTGCCATACCACAGGTGTGACAAGTCCTTGCATGCAGGGGTGTCTCAGCCTTACATGGGTCTTTCTTGTCCTGCAGCTGCACGGACAGTGTGCACACTGAGGAAGGAACACGTGTGCCTCACCTTGCAGGAAGGATGGTGGCCTCTGATCCCCCGTGGCAGACCTTGGCCTTTTGCATTCTGGTCTTGGTATCGATCCTACAGCAAGGTGAGTACTCTGCCCACCTGGCATCACAGGTGACTGGCATGACCTGGGCAGTGAGCAGGGCAGTCCAGATACAGCCGTTTTGGTCAGTGATAAGAATAGGTAGGTCTAAACCAAAGACTTAGATTTGGTAGTCAAAGAGAAGATGCTAAAAGGGAATTGAGTCACAGTGGTGCAGAGCTAAACAGGTAAGTTGCCTGGAAGGCAAGAGAGAGCCAGTCAGAAAAACTTCTGGTGCCTCTGTCTGGGGATGATGAGAAAGCTGGGAAGGGGAGAGTGACAAGATATATCATCCATCATGTTGCGCTGGCAGTTTCTTCATGTTATCACTTTGCTCATCTGCTGGTCTTTTTGATGTCTCTGGTCTCTTCTAATAGGACTGTTTCTGATTGATGATCTTCCTTTTATTTCTGAAAGGATTTCAGAGAACGTGAGGTATGATAGAGATGTAAGGAAGGGAGGAAGGGTAAAGTCAGCTGCTGGTCAGGCCTGCTAGCTTCACACTTGGCAGATGATGAGCTCTCTGGAGAGTCATCAGCGTCTCATCTCCATAAGAATCAGGGAACTGAACTGCTTGTAGGAAGCATCTGAAGTTACCACTGAGATGCAACTCCAGCCTCATGGAGGGGGCTTTTGCAGAGAACTCAGCTCAGGATCTCCGGTGGGAAATACACAGCATGCAGGAAATGATCCAAGAATAACAAACACAGCGGTTTCTTTCCTTAAAACAAATACATGCCTGAGAAAAGCTTGACTATCTCTTCTAAGAAGCCTCTCTGACATGAAGCATAGGATTGGAAAACAACAACGTTTTAAGGTATATGCTAATTTGTTTCATTCATACTTCTAATTTCTCTTTGTCCAATGAAAACCTGTTTTGTCCTATTCGTTAGTTTCTTGTTTTGCAAGAGTTGTTTTTTTTTTTCTTTGCTTATGATTTACACTCAACATAGCCTTTCGACCATTCTTTTAAGATCCTGCTGCACAGTTTTGGCTAGCACAAATTGTGCTGTTATAAACATAGGTACAGAGAAATCACTATGGTATGATGTTTTCAGTTCTTCTGGGAAAAGTCTCATTAGGGGGATAGCAGGATTGAACGGGATTTCCAGTTCTAGTTTTTTAAGGAATCTCCACACTGCTTTCCATAATGGTTACACCAGTTTGCATTCTCTCTAGCAGTGGAGAAGGGTTCCTTTTTCCCCACAGCCTCTCTAATAACCCACTGTGATTATCGAACATAGGATTATGTATACAACTACTTTCTCTTAGTTCAATGAGAAAATTTTTTTCATACCAGTAATGATTAGAAAAATGATCACATCTATACCCTGTGCTCTGTATAACTATTAGGAGGACAATAATATGCATTATGTCAAATACTAGAAATGTACTACTAATGTGTTTTGAAACTGTCACATTGTTATTTCTTATTAAAAGTAATAAAAAAGATCCTGATGCACAGCATGCTAACTGTTATTATTCTTCAGTTAATGTGTGTGAAATTTTGTTTTATTTTTTCATAGACATAGAATAGCATTTTTTAGGGGCTAAGGAGATAGCTCGGTAGAATAAACGCTTGCCTGGCAAGTGCAGGGTCCTGAGTTCAATCCCTGGTAGCGTAAAAAAAGTATTTTTAATTTCCTTTACTAATATAAATATATACTGAGTTATGTTAAAATTAAAAAATGAAAAAAGAGAATGCAAAAATAATGTGAACCTGAGTTTGTCCTGTCATGCATTCATGTGCTAATCAGAGTACCCAGCAGAACAAAAATCAAGTGCATAGGAAATACTTCAAAGAATCAGAAGCTGAGATCTTATCTTATTAAAATATCTTGGCACAATTTTATTTTGTAAAAGTCAGTATCATTTCTATTTTTAAAAATATTTATGCATTTATTTGGTACAGGGTCCCACTGCACCGCTTGGACTCTCAGCCTCTCCAGTGCTGGGATTACAGGTGTGCACCACCGTTCCTAGATTCTGGCTGGCGCAGCCTGCCCTGGGAGTGGGGCTGGCATGGCATGAAGTGCCAGGGATTGAACCACAGTCCCTGTGCTTGCCTAAGCTTGCCTAAGCAGGCGCTTCAGTCCACTGACATATCTTATCTGCCCTTGAAACTTTTATGGTAAAGGGATGCAACTGAGACCATATAAGTTAAATAATAAATCAGTTTCACTTATTTAAACATCATATTGTCTCCCTCTTATGAGAAATTAGAAGAGTAAATAAGGTCTAATAGATATTGTGAAATGGCAAGAAATTGTTTAAAAGGAAAAGGAACTAGGCTGGGGCTTGGGTCTGACTGCCGTGTTCCACTTCTTCCTGCTGCAGCTGTTGGAAGTGAACCCACTGTGACACTCTGGCAAGATGTTCTGCTCCTGGGTCAGCTGGGTGGGTCTTGTCTCTAGCCTCTTTGTAGGGAGTTCTGCTGCAGATTTGATGGAGGAAGTTCCACATACATATCTGGCCTGGGTGCTGGCTGGAGTGAGGATCCAGTGGGCCAGATGGCAGTCCCACACACATGCTGGCCTAGGAGCCGGCTGGAATGGAGATCCAGCAGGAGGGCAGGTGGCCCCACTCATACACCGGGTCTGAACGCTGACTGAAATGAGGATCTGACAGGCTCCGGAAGGTCCACTCACCTGCTTTTGCTTTTTAAAATGTGACTTTAGGGCTGGACAGATAGCTCAGCAGACTAAAGCACTTGCTTTGACAGAGCACAGTGGCCAGGGTTCAATCCCCAGCATGCCATGATGGTCCCATAGGATGGAAAAAGGAGAAAGGAAGGAAGGGAAAAAGGAGAAAAATGCAAGTTATACTATTAGTGTCTCTTAGTTCATAGAAAAGGAGGCTTTGTGTTAATATCAATTAGAGAAATATTTTAGCCCCATATCTTTTACTCTGAGTAACTACTTTTAAAGTAACAATATGCATTGTATTAACTCTTATTACTCTCCTTTTATCTTGTCATGAAATTTTGTTTTACCTTTTTTATGTATTTGGTACAAGGTCTCACTATGCAGCTCAGACTTTTAGTGATCCTCCTGTTTTCAGCTTCCCCAGCACTGGGATTACAGGCATGCTACACCATTCTCAGTTTTGGTGGCCAGTTCAGTGTGTCCAGGGGTGGGCCCAATACAACATGTGGTGCTGGGGATCAAATCCTGACCCCTGTGCTTGACTGAGCAGGTGCTTAGTCTGCTGAGCTATCTCACTGACCTCTTTCTTTTCTATAAAATTAAAAAAATAAAGAGTAAAGGAAACTAAAAACTGTATAGTTTTAGGAATACCATAGGGATATGATGGATTTCCAATTTCAGCATCTGTAGGGCTGATGTTGACACTATGACAAATTTTACTTTTTTCATTTGAATATTTCAGGTTCCCCTCCAATGAGTCTGTAATTATGATTCTGAGAAAAACAAATATTGGTCAAGCAAGGCTGCCTGAGGCAAGCCCTACAGGAAAACTCTCTGTAACTTTGGGTGGGGCAGGATGGTGGCCCAAATGCCCTTAAAGTACCACACAAAGTTCTTTCTGATTATTCTGATTATTCTGACTCCAAAGTGATGATGTTTGATGTGCCATTTATAGAGTGTATTTTTTGGCCTCACTTGGGCCCTTAACACATGAAAAGGGGAGTATAAGGAGGGAATTAAAATCCTGTCAACTCTGGAGTTGCTCAGCAACCCCAAGCATGCTCTGTCCCTTTCCCAGGTTACGCGAACACCACAGAAGCCAGTTTCTATGGGCAAGATCTAGCCTGTGGAGACCCTGGAACCCCAGAAGCTGAGATCTGTTTTGATCCCTGCCAGAATCACACCATTCTGGATGATCCCTCCCGAAGCACAGAGAATGCAGAGAGTGGCCAGATCTGTGATGAGAACTTGCGTGGCTGGTACCGCTTTGTGGGTGAAGGAGGAGTGAGGATGTCTGAGAGTTGTGTCCCAGTGTACCGATGCCAGACACATGCCCCCCTGTGGCTGAATGGGATCCATCCCCTTCTTGGTGAGGGCATTGTCCAGCACACTGCTTGTGCTCACTGGAGTGGAAATTGCTGTCTCTGGAACACCAATGTGCTGGTGAAGGCCTGCGAGGGTGGGTACCACGTGTACAGGCTGGACTCCACCCCAACGTGTACTCTGAGATACTGCACAGGTGAGCAGCACCCATGTGCTGGGAAACTGAGGGGATGCCTGGGGCTCTCAGGGTGAGGACAGCTGGTTAACAGGAGACCAGGCAGTTTCAGCAGCTTCCACTCAGCTCCTGCCAGTGCTTGCCCAGCAGCAGAGTATCCTGCAGTTACCAGCCCTTCCAAAGTTTTGAGTCAAGCCAGAACTTATGGTTTGAGAGTAAAATCTCCAGATTTGTGCACACAGCATATCAAGAAGTCAGACTCATTCAGATTTTGTTTTCACTGGGGCACTTCAATTTATCTCTCAGAGTCTCAGGTTTCTGATCTAAGAAATTGGATAATAGCAAAGGTACATCCAAAATGTAGCATTCTCAACACACTACTGCTATACTAATCACATTAAATGTGTCAACACATTGATTGCTCCCAGTAGCCTCATTAAGTAAATGCTCAGTTACCCAGACTAGGAGTCTGGGACACTGAGAGGTTATGTGCCTCTCCCTATATCACAGAGCTGCAATGGGGACTCAGGCTTGCTAGCCAGGCATCCATGAGCTCAGCTATCATGCTGCACTGTCTCACAGTGTCACCATGAGGAACAAATGAGCTAACCCATGGAAAGCAGCAGTGCCTGCCTGGCCAGTAGGAGGTGATTTGATGGTGGTTTCAGCTGCTCCACCACGCAACTGGATTGAGGATTAGGAACTTTACCAATCTGACACTATTAGCAAGACTCCAGTGCTGCTGAAATGAGGGGTTAGACTTGGGGACCTCAGATCTAGCCTGCTCTGCATTCTATCCTCTGTACTGTTCTTCTCCTAGACCCTTCCACTGCACAGGACAGGTGTGAGAATGTCTGCCGTCCAGAGGAAGAGTGCCGCGTTGAAGATGGTATCTGGGGCTGTTACTGCAGAAGGAACATCACTGGCTCTGGTGAGCAGCTCCTAGGGTTGGTGGCTGCTGTGTTGGGTGGGTAGGGAAGGAGGAGGGAGCTTTGGAGGGTCAGGAAAAGGTGTGGGTCAGAGTCAGTGGTATGCGGTGAAGTGTGAGGGGAAACTGGGTTTTGCTGTATCTTTGTTTTATGGTGAAGGGGTCTGTAAGGATGAGAGGCCAGTGTTGGAAGAAATTTCGGAACTATGACCTCAGGAACTAGTTCTAGGATGGGCAAACTTGACCCAGAAGGAACAACATTATTGAAGACAAGATTGCTAAATGTGTGGAAGTTACACAAATACCTACAGTCTCTGTGTTTGGGAAAAGAACAGATTCATAGGCAGAACTCAGATAGTAGGTGCTCAAGAAATATTTGTGGAATGAATGAATGAATGAATGAATGAATGAATCCTGTGGCTCTGAGTCCAGTCAGTTGTGCTTGTTTCACAAAGTAGAGTGTATCTGGCTTTGATGCGTTTGGAATACAGGATCATTTCACATCTCCAAAGGTCCTAATTTCTAAGGGCAACTCTGCTAAGCCTTCACACAGGATGCTTGGAAATCTTAGACCAGAAGTCTTTTTCCAGACTGAGTGTGAATCCCATCTGGGTCCTAGGATCCTTCTAGTCAGCCCAGCCTCCTGGTGAGCGTGGTGACTTTTGCTCACAGCTTCTGGATCTCTGTCAACTCTACTAAGCTCCCTCTTGGCTTTCCAGATATTCAAAATTTGCAGCCTCAGTTGGACTGTGGGGCCAGTGAGATCAAGGTGAAGATGGACAAGTGTTTGCTAGGAAGTCTGGGTTTTGGAGAGGAGGTGTTTGCCTACCTGAATGATCGGAACTGCAGCAGCATCTTTGAAAGAGAGGATGACAACTGGATATCTGTGACCAGCCCTGTCCAGGCTAATGTCTGTGGGAACATTCTGGAGGTAAATTGGTTTGTCTCAGGCTGGTGTGACCCATTTTATTAGCTATGAGATTTTGGGCAAGTCATTTAGCCTCTCTGAGCCCTCTTGGTTATGTGGTCCACATAAAGCATTTAGGACTCTTGAACTTAGTCAGTATTAGCCATAATTATGATTATTTTAATTAAGGATGGCCTGGAATAGGTACATTGAGTTTCACTGATGTTGGTTCTGATTCACCCCAGCACTAGTTTTCAGTCTAGATTCCTCATTCTCCCTTCACATAAAGTATCAGTGTCACAAAAAAAGGAGAAAGTGAACCCTTTACTTTCTTGAGGTTGGAGGGCAGGGAAGCTGCAAGGCTGATAACACTGACTCTGGAATCAGACGGATCTGAGTGATAGAACCACACACATCCATGTAAATGTATATGCGATTTCATTTTTATCCCAAAGAAAAATGGAACTCATGCCACCTACAAAAACACACTCTCCTTGGCCAATGATTTCATCATCAGAGATCTGCTCATTAACATAAACTTCCAGTGTGCCTACCCCCTGGATATGAAAGTCAGCCTCCAGACAGCACTTCAGCCCATTGTAAGGTATGACATTGACCTTTACCCTTTGATCCCTAACCTTAACTTTCGAAGCACTCACTCTGGCATAGTTTATTATGTAAATACCATTCTAGCGGATTAAAATAAAGTGCACGCAAGCAGGCACAGGGGTTGGGGGTTCAATCCCCAGGGCTGCCATGATGGCCCCACCCCCCGGGGTACATTGAGGCAGCAGTTGAGACTGGGCATGGTGGCACATCCCTGTAATTCCAGCTCTTGGGAGGCTGTAAACAGGTGAATCACTATGAGTCCAATCTAGTAGTGAGACCTTGAACACCCTGTAGACCCTTCCCTCAAGTACAAAAAAAAAAAAAAAAAAAAAAAAAAAAAAAAAAT
>PVKN010039601.1:0-10858 GCA_004027915.1 Capromys pilorides
TACATTTTGACTTCACTTCCTCTTTCCTACTTCTTCCTCATACCCTCATCTCAGTTTCTCTAATAATGTCCTGCATGCCTCACCTGACTCTGGTTTGCTTTGTTGCTTTATTGTTTACAGATGCTAAACAAATATAGACACAGCAGGATGAGGCTTGATCTGCTTGCTTGGAGTATGCCCAAGCTAATAATCCAAAATGCAAATACAGGGTGAAATGAAGACACATGTTAGGCAGTAAGGGGATGATTTTTCAAATGGAAATGAGATCAAGAGATGGATGGATGGGGGAGGGAGAGAGAGCTGGAGGAAATGGGAATGGAAAGAGGAACATAGCTCCATTAGGTGCATGAGGGAACTCTCCACAGTACATGTAACTATTAAGCAATGCAAACATGTACTTATAAGAAATAAAATCTAAGAAAAACTTCTAGTTTTTCCAAAAAGGAAAAAAAGAGTTGGCATGATTAATAATTAATTACTCAAAACCCAACTCAAATCACAAATGAAAAATATGGCAGTGGAGCTCCAGGAAGGGTAATGACTTCTCTCTAGCAAATCCATTAAGAACGTAGATTTCTTTAGAGTTGAATGGGGTCATGGGAAGGAAAGGTACACATGAGCTCCTGATCACCTGTGCACCCATCCGGGCAAAGCAATGTTGTCAAATTAGTTAGCCTATGAGGCTGTGTAGTCAAGGCCAGTTCACCTCAAACATGGCTGGCTGATATTGTTGAGGCATTCTGAAGACATACACTGTCAGCAGTGGACAGACCTTAGAAACATCTGTCAAGGTACTCCTGTTGGGTAATTTGATCTCAGAAAATATATTTTTCTACTATTCTTTCAAATATTAGTTCTTCCATGTTGCATTCATATGATGTTAATGAGTTATTAAACTTGCTAAGTCCTTAATTCATTAAATGTTAATAAAATAGCTATCTATGTAATACGATTAATGATAACTTTTGTTAAGTTGCCTCACAGAAAAGTCACCTAGCAGTGCTTGGTATAGAACTTGCTTAGAGATAAGTTTTCAAATGACAACATTCTAAAACATTCCAAATGCCAAATCCCAGTTAATATTTTCAGTTCCATTTTTAAAAATTCTCAGCCAGGCATGGTGGCTCACACCTGTAATCCCAGCACTTGGGAGGCTCAGGCGGGAGGATCAGTGCAAGTTCAAGACCTGCCTGGGCTACAAAAGTGAGCTCAAGGCCAGCCTGAGCTGCATAGCAAGTACCTGTCTTAAAAAAAAAAAAAAAATCTCACTGGTTTTGTTAGAAAGCACATAGCTATAAGGTGCTAAATGAAGCTAAATCAGATAGTTAAATGGAAAGTCTGGTATGATGTATGTTTTCTCCATTTTCTTACCTTCACACCTTCTGAGTCATGAAAATGAGACTGTGCCATGATTCTGAAAACTAAGGAAGGATTTTAATGATGCCACCAATGTCTTCTAAGTTGACTGGTTTTGGATAGCAAACTTGGAAAGCTGTTAGGGAATTAAAATTGAGGATGTCATTTTAACAAGAGACAGCTAAAGGGTAACTCTAGGTAAACTACATCACCAAGGCAGTGTGCCTTGGCGCGGTTCCTGACTCTGGGCTTCCTTGTGTAATTTGACTTGGTCAGAAATTATTAGTGAACAGATTCAAGCAGAGACTTAATCAACGTTGTGCACTGGGGAACAGTCATGTGTGACAAACACTATGTGTATATGAAAATAAAGCTTTCTTGCTAGAGAGAAAAACTACCTGGGCTGATTCTGAAAAGTGAATCACCACAAGAAGCAAATGTCATGCACCAAACAAGTGCGCCGTGACTCCTGAGAATGACAGCTGCAGGAATGACGGCCGTAGCCAGCATCTTGAAGTAGAATGGAAGCCCCTCTGACCAAGTATACAGTATTCAGAGATCTAGTAAGTGCTGATTTCAGCTACCAAGAACAGATTGGCTCATTTTCCAGTAATAAAATACTCCACCAAAAACTTAACTTTCAGATAATTTGATGGAATATTATGGTCAGCAACCCTTTGACCGTTTATCTATCCTCAAGATTTACAGTTTCGTTCCTCATTACCATTACAATTTGCAAATGAGGCTGAGGTTATAAATAATTGGGTTCAGAGGATAAGAGACTAATTTAAAGCAGATGACACAGGTGAGAAAAAAAAGGAGAGAGTTCCCAAGGGAAACATTTTTTAAAAAATAAAACTGGAGTACAGGGCACACTGGATCACTTAGCATGCTTGGGGTGGAAATATAAAACTTATTTGAAAGTACCCTGGATAGTAGAGTGCTCAATTAGCCTAAGTAACCAAAACAACTGAGGTAGGAGAGTTAAATGAAGCTTCTGTCCTTGCTTTTCGTTACTTATGTATTTCTCAACCTGTAGCTCCATCTTCAGATGTCATTTCCCAGTGGGAAAGAAATGGGTGCTAATTCTTTGTAACCTACAAGAGAGGAAACGCATCTTTCTTTTGAAATGCTCTATCCATGAATCAATTATCTAGGCAAAAAGAAAGCCATATGTTTGGTAACGTGGATGAATCACAGAGGCACCACCAACTGACTATTGAGTTAAAGTTATTATTATATTAATTAGATGCAAAATATTAATTCTTAATATTCAGTAGGGACAACCAGATTTCCATTCAAAAATGAAGGGGTTCTGGGATTCTCTCTCTCTCTCTCTTTCTCTCTCTCTTTTCTATTCCAACATATCAACATATGAGAGTCTACTCTTTGTAACTTTACCTTTCTCACACAGATTGATGTATTGAGTAGGATGGTATCAGCTTCATGTAATGGAAATATCTAAGTGAAACTGAGATAGACAATAAAGATAGCCCATTGGCATTTGTAATTGAAATTTCAGAACTGGAATGGACTTTAGGCACAATTTAATTTGGACTCAGCTTCATTTATCTGTGGTTTTGTTAACTTGCCTCTTGTCTAAGATTACTATCTTCATGATTGAAAAACAAGTGACATACCAAAAGAGAATCAGTACACTGAACATTGTCCTGGTCCCTGGGAAAGACTGCCTAGCTTCACAACCCAGCCCAGCCTTAATTAGTGATGCAAATCTAAGAACTCATGAAACTGTATATTTTTCATTTCACTCATATGGATTGTCTGAACAAGTATAGAATTTATTTCGTATTTCATGTAATTTTTGCAACAGTTAAATAACCTAAGTCATAAAATATGCTTTAAATAAATAACCTAAGTCATAAAATATGCTTTAAATACTAGATGTTATGAAGAATGTATAATTTTCAGAAAAAAAAGCAATTTTTATCACTGTTCTTTGCTAATATCAATAAATTTGAAATAAGATTATTGCTTTCTATAATGAATAAGTACACATTATTAACTCTTGGGTTTTTCTTGGGTCATCTTCAAATCAACACGCATGGAAACTAGAATCATTTTTTTTTTTATGTGCTCAGATTGTATACACTGGAAGCTGCAATGGTTCTTAGGAAGACAAGCTGAATGCTTGTTATACACATGTAGTAAGGAGAATGACAGTCCTACTGCAAGGCATTTATAAACTTGGGAACTATACATGATTCAAAGAAAGTGCAAAACCATTTCCTTTGTTTACTTCACCTCGCCTGGATGCTTTGGTATGAAGCATATTCCTCAAAAAAACTGGAAAAGCTTCGTTGGCTTGTATGACTAGTATGACCCGTGACAGAGGGCTGAGTGTTCTTGAGATAAGCAGAGAGAATGTTCTAGAAGTTATTGAGTTCTACATGTAAAAGAAAGCATCTTTTAACGGAATAAATGCCATTGTACACAGGTATTTAATATTAATATTTCCAAGGAGAAAAGTGGAGTTTGAGAGTGACTGTGGTGCTCAGAATAAAGTCTCAAAGAATAAAAGACTGAGAATGCCCTCACCTCCCTGTGAAAGCTGGCGGAGGAGTATAATTCTTGAGAATGAATGTTTTAATCAAAGCAGGTAGATGCTAGACCTTGAATTTCTTATCAAGAGACACAGTCAGTCAAGGGATCTCAGGGAGTGGCGGAGAGGAGAGGGAAACAGGTGATGGGCTGACAATTGAAATCTATAATATGCTGTTTTGGAACATTCAATGAAATAGAAGTAGAAAAAGCAGGGCACGGAGAAGGAAAATTGTACAGGTAGTTATTAAATCTTTGCCAGTGGCTCAAGAGGAAGCTTCCGACATACACTGAGTCTACCTTAGGGAGTGCGATATGGTGGTGTTAAAAGAGCGAACCTGCTTATCGGGTCTTTGACCAGCAATCTCCCTCTTAGGTCCCTCAGAGAAACAGTGCTGGTTCCTTATCTCAGCATCCAGTACTGGAGAGCCTCCTGGTAATGAGGAAATGACTCCTGTGGTTCATACTACTATTAATTTATTAATACTTTATGATCCATAGCCCCAGAAACCCATGCATCTTCTGTGAAATATTTCTGTTTGATTATTTGCTTTTAGTTTTTAATGTATCTTTTGTGAGGCTACTTTTCATCAAATTTTGAAACTAGGATAAAATGAAGGCAATTACATAAATAAAAAGCTCTTACTGATATTCAGGTCAAGCAATTTTAAGCATTTATAATTTCATACATGCCACTCATAGAAATTCTTAAAAAATGTATACTTGGGGATTATTAATTCTATTATTAATAACATTTGAAAAACACTAAATTCATTTTTTTTACTATTTAAACAGTCATAAAAATCTTCTCCAATTAAGTTTTTATTAAATCCAGCTTAGTCAAGCCAGCGAGATAGCTCAGCAATTTAAGTGCTGCTTAGGCAAGCTCAGGCAACTGCAGGGACCACAGTTTGATCCCTGGCACCACATGCTGCACAGGCCCCACCCCCAGGGCAGGTTGAGCAGGCCATCACATAAATAAATAAATAACATTTAAAAAAAATTCAACCTATTCCTTAACTTAAGCGGTAGTAGGAAATTCCCTTTTCTGGAGCATAAATTAACATCTTCTGGAACACCAAATTCCACAGGTGAACTTGTTCACTAAAATTTTGTTCATTATATCAATATGTGAGTGACATCATTGAAAATATTTAAAATAACATGTGATGAAAAATTGGAATATTGCACAAATTCACCTATGAAAATTGCAACATAGCCAATGTTCTAGAAAGAGTCAAATATGATACATATTTAATTTTAATCCTCTAGTTCACTTTTGTCAGTGATATTTGTGAAGAAAATTCATTGCACTCATACTTCACACAGTCTTTGCTCTGCAGAGGAGCAGGATGCTATATAGTGTGACACAGCAGTAGTATCATTCATTTTCAAAATATAGCATCAGCATGCATGCATATCTCTTGCTGAAAAATTCTAGTATTTCCAAGCTTTTAGACTTATTCTTTCTGCTGTTATGTAGTCTTTATAGGATGTGCTGTTTGTTTGCCTTAAAAGAGACCTGCATTACACACACACACACACACACACACACACACACACACACACACACTTTGCCCTGCTGAGCTGTTTTCTATCTATCTATCTATCTATCTATCTATCTATCTATCTATCTATCTATCTATCTATTTATTGTATCTCTTAGGGAAAGGTCTACAGGGTATTTAGGGTCTTATTAATGGATCGGATTCATAGTGATCTGCCTGTTTACAGCCTCCGAGAGCTGGGATTACAGGCACGCTACCACGCCTAGCCTCACTTGCCATCTCAGCATACCCTGAGGGCAGGTCTGGCATGACAGGCCCAGGGATGGAAACCCTGGCCCATGCCCCCGGCCCATGCACCTGCTTGCAGGTGCTTTAATCTACTGAGCTACTTGGTGGCCCTGTTTCCTGACTCTTGATAAAATGGGAGGCAGCATTTAGCTTCTTTTTCTTTTGCTCAGGCCTTCTAGTCCTCTATTAAACTTCTTTTCCTTCATAAATGTACAAATCCAACTCCTGTCATCCTGAAGCATATCTATATAACAACATTAAAGCAGCAATTCTAGTAAAACATTGAATACTTGGTGTAATGACCTCTGTATGTCACGTGGTTTTATTCTAGCTTTTTGTTACTTAAGGAATTACATGTGATATGGAAAAGTGTACATTTTTGATGTTTGATCTTTGACATTTTTAATCCCCAAACCTCTGCTTTACTCTTATCCATACATGGACCATTCCCTGTCTTTGAAGTAATTTCCAAACATGTGAATACTTACTAGATCATGTACTTGAATTTCTATCACAGCCTTACTTCAAAGCAAAGCAGCGAGAGCCACTTGCCTTGCTTCCTGGCTATGCCATAAAATAGCCTGCACGTTCTTTATTCCACTCGGAAATTCCCCTTGTGTCATTCATTGCCAAGCCCATGTTTCTTTAGTCTGCATATTTCTCACATTCAAATGACTTTGAATTTAGGATGTGGTTCCAATTTCAAATTCCCAGTATAACCACATGGTCTAATAAGGGTGTGTGCATGTGCACTATGCTCTATATAATATTCAAATGTGTGTGTGAGTAGGCACAATTCAGATCTAATATTAATAATGGACTCTATCTCAGTGCTCACCACCCACAGTAGGAGCTAGTGCATCATGCATCACACTTTTACACCATCTGATTAATCTCTGCATTAGGCCTCTCTATTGGCAACTTTTGCTGCCATTGCTAGAAATCACAAACGTAATCTGGTGAGCAGAGAAATATCTCATTTAGACAATTAATTGTTTAACTATGCTGAAATCAATAGTCTGACAAGCGAATTCTCTGAAAACATAAATTTTATTTTAAAAGTGCTATATTTGTTAGAGAACATGAAAAAAACACAAGAAGGAATTTGCAGAATTAACTTCAATATGTAGTTCTACTGACGTTTACCATGTAGAGGAAACAGACTATATGGGTTTACTGAAAGAAAGTACTTAAAGTTTGGTTAGCTAACAAAGTAATTCTAAGAGAAGTCCACCTATAGTGTTGTTTTTCTTAAAATAATCCCTTAGATGTGACAAAAGAATTTTCTATTAGTATTATAACGCACATCTTTAAAAATTATCTGGTTTAAGCATTCACATATGAAATCCTCACCAGTGTTCATTTCTCTGTGTAACTTTTCCAGCTTGAGAACTATTAACAAAGATATCTGATAACTCTGAAGCAATAAAGTTTGTCCTCATTCTGTCCCAAGATGAGATTTTGAAAAGATTTCAGGTGAGGATTCCTTCACCCAGTGCTTTTAGTAGGTGATGAGATGCAGAGCTATGCTTTATTTCTCTCTATTAAAATGAAATTTCTCCATCAATATATTTTGAGGAATTACCATGCACCAGGATTACTCAATGTTTTACAAACATTAACACTTATTTCTGACAAGAACCCCACCCATGAGATAAATTTTATCATCTTGCGTCATTGATTTGAGGATATGAAGAACCAAGACATTAAATAAAACCAGATTTGCACAAGCAACAAATGTGAACCTGGGATTTCATTTAGGAACACTTGTACTTAATCATTATATATTTATGTATTTATTTTGCATAAACATTTTATGTGCGTGCACAAGCAATTGCAATGTGGGTTTTATGACTTTGTACCATCTCTTCCCATACTAACAGAAAAAACAGCTGCGAATCACAAGAGATACCAATGATAACTCCGTAATTTGCATTTTTAATTTCCAGAGATTGAAAAAGGACTGCATGTGTTCGCCAGGTCTAAGGTACTTCTAGTGCACGAGGAAAAGCAACTGATATTTGTTATAAAGTCCTGAAGTCTCTAGATAATGACAACTAAGAAGCAGGAAGACCCATTGTATGTACATCAGCCAACTAGGGCACACATTTTAGTACCCTCTGAGTACCAGGTCCCTATATTTCCCTGGGGAACATGGGCTATCACTTTGCGCACCTGTTACACAGTTCTTTCTCCTTTTCTTCCTCTGAACCCCAACTGCTTAATAAGGAATATGTATTCCTCACCTAGATTTCCTTGTGTGTCAAGATCATCTGATTTCTCTTAACCTCTATTACACTCAGGAAATGAGCAGTAATAAGTTTGTGAAGAATAGGGAAGGTCCAGAATTGAAATAAGAATCTGAAGTGGCCAAAGATGTTAGAGACTTCAAGAATCGCAACTCTATTGATTGCGAAGTGCTCCGTGGGTATGCACAGAAATAAATACCTGCAGCTGCATTCAATGTGCTATTGCTTTGTAAGTATCAGGACAGGAGTTGTTAAAACAAATAATTCTTAGATTATTCAAAATCGATGTTGATAAATAGAGATTTGTCTTCCAGGTTAGGTGGAGTATTTACATAAAGGTGAGTATGAATAAAATAAACGAATTAGATGCATTTAACGGGATATCCCGGCGTTTACTTAACCTCCGCAGTGTGTGTTAGCAGTTCCACACTATCACCAGTAGATGGGGCAGCACTCTGAATTACAGTCACCTACCATTCTTTACAGCTTCATTTTATGGGTTTAACAAATATAACATGTAGAGTTTATAAGTGGCCTGTATTAGAAAAGCTTCACTGCATCCATTGGGTTAACGTATAAAATTCTTACCACCTTTGAAATAAAAACAGGGAAGAAGGGCTCTTTCACCTTAGAATGAAATCAAATGAGCCAGGCTTGGTGGTGCATGCTTCTAATCCCGGCACTTGGGAGGCTGAGACAGGATGATTGATGCAAGTTCGAGACCAGCCTGTGCTCCAGGCCAGCCTGAAATGCATAGTGAGACCCTGTTTCAAAAAGACCAAAGAGAGAGAGAGAGAGAGAAAGAGAGAGAAAGAGAGAAAATTACATTCAGTAAAATTACAATATTAAAAAGTAGGTGTTATATTGTTAAATTAAAACAAATCAACCCAACAAAATATCAACAATAAAAATAAAGTTTCAAACATGCATCGGTTTACAATTTTATCTGTAACAATTGTTTGTGACATAGAGCTACAGTCAAAGAAAAAAATTCATCTTTTATCACATATTTTTCTTTCACATTTTGGTATAATGACTGAGACTTTCCTTGTGCACCAATATACTTTTGTCCTGCAACTATAGTTACTGACTTTAACAACGGCAAGTTGCTCCTAGAAAGTTCTGGATCTTTCCAAAGAACCAACTCAACACTGACAGTAGGCAAACAAACCAAACCAACCAAATAAAACAAAACAAATTTAAAAAAAAAAAAAAACTTGAAATAATATATTTTGGAAAATTATTACAGAACCATTGAAAATTAACTTATGTTACACATTTCTAACATGCAGTTATAACCTCTGGCTGCATGTTAGAGGAGACAGACAGACAGACAGACATAGATATAGATATAGTAGTAAATACTATTTTAAATCAATTAGGTCAAATGAAATACATTTTCAGTATTACAATGGTATAATGTTTATCTGGGCATAGTGATACACACCTATAATTCCTACACTTGGGAAACTGAGGTTGGACAATTGCTATGAGTTTAAGGCCAGTTTGGGCTACATAGTGAATGCAAGACCAAGCCATGAAGTTTGGCTTGCTTTAAAAATGAAAGAACATCCCTGGGTCCTGAAAAAAAATAAAATAAAAATAAAAGAATAAAATAAAAATGAAAGAACAAGAGCAGACCAAATAGCTCAGTGAATTAAAGTGCCTACAAGCAGGTGCAGGGAGTAGGGTTTTTGGTCCTGCTGAGATGGCGACTGAGACTGGGCATGATGGCACATGCCTGTAATCCCATCTTTTGAGAGGCTGTAAACAGGCAGATCACTGTGAGTCTGATCTAGTAGTGAGACCCTGAACACTCTGTAGACCCTTCTCTAAAATAAAATAAAATAAAATGAATACCTGGGAGGTGCTACTAACATCAAAGATTCAGGAACTACATGTAGAGAAAAATCACTGTGAGTAAAGAGATAAATAATACATTTAAAAAAAAAAAAAAGGCAGACTCAGATCACAGAGATAGCTCAGTGGTCTAAGCACCTGCCTGGACAAGCACAAAAACCTGGCCTATAATCCCAGCAATGTGGAGGCTGAAAACAGGTGGATCACTATAAGTCCTAGCTTCACAGTGAGACCCTGCACCAAAAACATTTCTAAAAAATAGAATATTTTTCTAATAAATGCATGCTATTTCTGAATAAGTATGTTTTCATTTTAGTTACGTTTTTGTCCAAAATTTTAAGTCAAATTCAAAGCATTTCAAGGAAGCATTCACACAGCTCTCGTCAGTTTGTTGCTTCACATGTTACATTGTTCAAGGCCTGCCCTGTGAGCTAAAATGTTTTTGGGCAAAAGAAAATCCCCTGCTCTCTCCTTTTCTTTGATTGAATTATCCTTTGCTGGTCCAACAGTAGTTAGCTTTGTGCTCTTCGAGTGGTTTCCAACCGCTCTCCCCATAGATTGCTACAAGAACACTGCCAGGAGCCTGCGATCCCTGCAAGGAGGAGATCAAACTGCACAACGGGAATTCCTCAAAGCAGGTCAGACTTGGGGCTACGCAGGAAGCCCTGTCCATGGTGCACAAAAGGGGCATGACTCACATGGAATTCTTTTTCAACAGATTGTTTTCACATCTAAAACTGGCTGCTCCAATCCAGCTATACCTTCCCGCCCCCTCTCTCCCATGAGTCTTTTTTTGTTGTGGAGAGTTACTACTAGAATTAAAATGCAAATTTGAGTTTTCATTTTTTTCTGTTACCATAGGATTTTTCAGCTGCATACAAAATAAAATTGAATCATTTGCTATAGTAAGATATTCATTATTAAAATCAAGTCTTGGTTATATTTACTGAAAATTAAACTATGTGTTATTTAAGTTTTATACTAAGGTTATTAAAGGGACAAATCCCTTCATTCTATGTGAATGTCAAATTTTTGTGG
>PVKN010039602.1:0-10858 GCA_004027915.1 Capromys pilorides
GGGGGGGGAAGGGTGGCTGACCTGACTGGAGAGAATAAGTATTTAAAAAAATATTCTTTCCTCTTCTTTTTCTTTTTTCTCCCTCTGAGGTTGGCTCTAGGAAACTCTGGATTTACTGGACCCTCTCAGAGATTTCACCTTGGTTTAAATGAGGGGCAGTAACAATTTTACAACACAAAGAGCAGCAAGGTTTTGCCTGGCCCCGGGGGCTTCCCGGGAGGCCCCCTACCTGCTTCCCACCTTCCTGGGGGCCCTTCCCTGCTGTCCGGTGGGGAGAGAGCAAGACAGTGAGAGAGGAAATTGGGGTGCAGAGAGACAGAACGGCAGTCCTCATCAGAGTCTACACGAAATACCTTGCTACAAGTCATTCTACGATACCACCATACCGACAAAAATTCAAAAAAATCTGCCCCTAGGACTCAGGACATCATCACTGGCTTTATTTATCTATTTATTCCATCCCTGGCTAGTCCTTTAAAAGACGTGTCCTATGCAAAGAGCACATACAGCACAGCCATCGTTTATGACCAATTCATCACTTGAGCTAGGAGAACTCTAAAACTAAAGAACTTCATCTTATTTATGTTCTTGAATAAAAACTTGATTTCTACATCTCAAACCTCTAAATCAAAATCTCAGAAAAGGGCGGAGAGGCCAGTCTCCCGGCTACTCACCTGGCTGGCGACTTCGACGAACTGGAAGCAACTTCCACCAAACCCCCTCTCTTCCTCCCTGTGGCGCTTCCTTCCACGGGGTCGCAGTGCCTACTTTTTTTATCCAGCCCCAGCCGAGGCGTGCTGAAGCTGAGTGATCCTCCAAAAATGTTCACTTCACCTCTCCCCCTTGTTTCTTGCTGCTCCCTGCAAGTCCCGACAGAGCTGTGTTGTGGTTTACAGCGCGACTCCACCCTCCAATTATCGGACACTTGCTGGATTCGAAAAAAAAAAAAAAATCTGCCTCCAGGAATCAAACTTTATAGGAGGCAGAAAACCTCTCCTGCCAGCCTCGCTGGATTAACCATTTATAGACAAGTGGGGAAAAGGGATCAAAGGGCCGATGTACCGGAAGTGCCCTGGGTGACTTTTACCCTCCCAGCCCGAGGGTTCCCCAGCCTGGTGCTGTGGGTGCTGGAGCCCGTGTGTGCGGGTGACTCACGGGGTATTTAGGCACAGGGGTGGGATCAGGGACCTGCACAGTAGACACAAACAGTGCAGAAATTACATTTGGGATCGATCTCTCCGTCTGTGCCAGGTCAGGTCCACCTGGAGAAAAGAGCCAGCAAGCGAATGCATGAGAGGCTGATGCCAGAAAGGGCTGAGCAGCGGTAGGCTGGGTTCTTTTCTACAATGAGGTACCGAGAATGTGACAGGTCCCCAGAGTGACCCGTTGGCCATTACTCCTCTGCATTTAGCCACCTCATAAAGGACAGAGAGGCCATTGAGGCAGAGAAAGGACCTGCTTGTGAGTTGGGTGACTGTACACCTAAGGAGGTTTGGGCTCTCAGGTGCCCTATAGCTCTAAGTACCTCCCATGGGGGTGTGCTTCCCCAGGGGACCGAGTCACACCAATCATGGGGTCCATAACTCTTGCAAATATATGGGTGGCATCTGGCTTTCTAGGTCCACTGAACACTAGTTTAAGGCTCTTGGCATGGGGGACAGGGACACCTGAACCTTGAGCTCACTCGGATGGCCCCAGGGACACAGCAGGGTTGGGTCCCTGGTGTTGAGCCCCAAGATAAGATCCGGAGGGGAGCCAAGCACATAGCCCTGCACATGTCATTCAGCCCCCACCCCCTGAGATGAGGCAGCAGACCTCCGAGGAAAACCCGCAGGCTCTCTCTCTTGCGCTGAGATGCCCAGGATCCGGCATTGCTGTGACACATTTCGGCACCCTCTCGGCAGGCTAGGGTTTGAAGCTCGCCGTCTGGATATTCTTGCCTCCCTCAAAGAAGTACTCACCCCTGCGGTCAGTCTCTGAGGAGAATCCAGAAGACAGTTTTTAGCATGAAGCTGACCTAGCCTGCATCATTTGTGTAGTCCTGAGCTGGTGAACTGGAGCAAACGTCACTGACTTCCTGGACCATGCGCAGAGATTTCAAAGGGGAAATAGAGGTCTGTTCTCCCCTTGGAGCTCCCAGGCTAGGGGAGGGAGCCGGGCCTTAACTATGCACTGGCTGCCTTGGGCTGCCACAGAGGAGCACCAAGTCTAGCTGGCTCCGCGAAAGGCAGTGTATTTTCTCACAGTCCTGGGGGCTGAAGTCCAAGATGAGCGAGTCAGCAGGGCCGATTCCTCCTCGCCTTCTCCTTTCTGTGTCCTGTGACCTTTCTGTGTGCACACAGCCCTGGTGTCTCTCTTTGTGTGTCCTAATCTGTTCTTACATGGCCACAGGTTCCAATGGTTGGGGTCCCCTCAATTTTAATTTAATTTACCTCTTTAATGGCCCTATCTTCAGGTTCAGTCTACAACAAACAATTATGGAAACCTGCGAGTAAGAATATGCTAGCTGGGGCCAGTGAGACAGCTCAGTGGACTTAAGCACCTGCTTAGGCAAGCTTAGGCAAGTGCAGGGACCGCGGTTTGATCCCCTGCACCCCAGGCTGGTTCAGCCCCACTCCCAGGATGGGCTGAGCCATCCAGATTCTGGGCATGGTGGCTCATGCCTGTAATCCCAGTGCTGGGAGGCTGAAAGCAGGAGGATCACCACGAGTCCACACTGTGTAGTGAGACCCTGCAATAACCAAATACACAATATATATATATATATATATATATATATATATATATATATATTACATTAGAGAAAGTTGATACACAAGTGGGCATAAAAAGATGCATAATCTTGAGGAGGGGTATTTGGAAAAGTATTGCCAAATAAATGGCAGTTAGACTGATAGATGGAAGTTGAAGAGCCATTACATAGGTAAAGGGAGAGTCTAGAATGTTCTAGAACCTGGTTGGGGACAGAGTGGTTGAGAAGCCTCTGCCATGGAGGAAGCAGGATGAGGCCAATATGCTTAAGGACATCAAGTGAAACATGACAGAAAAGTGGCTCACCTCGCAGGAGCCAGGAGGCCCAGAGGGTGAGGGAGCCAGAGAGGAAGGGACTGGGGAGAAGACCCAATGCTCAAGGGCCAGCCTCCAGGATCTACTGCTTCCAACTAGTGCCATCCTTCTCCTAGCTTCCACAAATGTCATTGACTATGAAGCCATCAGTAGATTAATCCACTGACAGGCTTGAGCCCCATGAGCCAGTCACTTTCCAAAAGCCTGTCAGCTGGTGACCCAGCCCCCAGCACGTAGACCCTGCTGGATGCTTCAGACCAAAGCACAGCAGGAGGGCCGGGAGCTGGGGCGGTCCGAAAGCCCAGGCCGCAGCGGGTCTCACCGCCCAGGAAGGGAAGTGGCTTGTTACCTGGCAAAGTTGTTAAGTTGACATTGTAAGCACTGTTGGGATTATTAATCCTAGGGAAGAAGGGGACTGTAACCAACGCTGTCCAAGGCCTATTATTAGCTGGACACTTTCCGTGCATTATGTCACACCATCCCTCCAGCAGCTCTCGGAGGTGTGTGCCATTGTTGTCTTCATTTTATGGCTGAGAAAAGTAAAGTTCTGAGCACTGAGTCACCGGGCCAAAGTTTTTCCATCCGCCGGGGGGCCCAGCCAGTGTTCCGCTGACTCTCAAGCCCTCCTTTCCCACTCCCAACGTGTTACCAAAATTTACGCATAGCTTTGAATAGACAGAAAACAGGCACTATCAAAACAGACTGGGCCAAGAGCTAGTGACCACCTCAGTACTAACTGCGGCTACCTGAACAGTGGGTTGTTCTCAGTCAACAGCACTATTATGCTGTATAATTTAATTTATGGTAAAAGATTAGATAGAAATCTGCTTACTAGGGACAATTATTCAGCTATCATTATGACTTAAAAATCCAACCTGCTAAGCAACCCTCAAAATAAACATGGAAATTTTTTTTTCTCTCTCCTTGAGTTATGTAATAATATTGCTATTCTCCACATTGAGGGAACAAGTCACACTTTGCATAGCTAAACTCATTAGTTTATTTTTTATTTTATTTATTTATGCATTATATCTTAGGGAGGGTCTACAGGGTGTTCAGGTTCTCACTACTAGCTCAGACTCTTAGTGATCTGCCTGTTTACAGCTTCCCAAGAGCTGGGATTATAAGTACACGCCACCACGCCAAGTCTTTAATCTGCTGCATTATCTGGCCAGTCCTCCATAGCTAAATTTAAAAGTTGATTAGCTGGGGTGCTGCGCCCCCCACAAAGAGCCTGTGTGTGCATGCCTGGTCCTGCATGTGTGAGTTCTCTTCACAGAGACCTGACCTAGGCATTGTGGGGGAGAAGAAAAGGAAAAGAATTCCACCATGCTAATTCCTCAAGGTTCTTGGTCTGTGGGACTTGTCAAAACTGTAATGTAAGACTTAACCTGCACACGCAGTGAAAAAAAAAAAACTATATTTACTCAATAATCATATCTTAAATTTCTACCGCATGCCTGGCATTAAGGGAGTTATCTTTTAAATGTTTTAATGTAGTTAGAAAACCATGAAATTCTTGCTAAACCAAAGAAGCCAAGAGTCCACACCACTGAGACACTAGCAAGATGTTTCTTGCTTTCTGTCTGTATCTGGAGCTGCATCAGTGAGTAACGTTCATCAATTTTTGATTGACTGGAACTAAAAGTTCCTTAAAGGGCAACCAGAAAAATGCTAAGACCTGTCACGCTATCTACTGGTGCTCAAATAGGCTAGGGAAAAGGATGTCTGTCCACACTTGGTCCCCATGGGTACCACATGACCAACTCTCTTCTCTTGCTGAGCCATCTGAGTACAGTGAGACTCTACCATGGTGGCAGATATGCTTCTGAAGAGTGACAGGAGAACCCAGTTCTTGGTGACCTGGGTGCACAGCTTTGTCCAGTGACTGACTACTTACTATCTCATTAACATGTGCCTCTGTTCTGGAAAGTAAGAGGCAGGTGGGAGAAAATAATTTTATATTTTGTGAGGTAACCCTAGTACTGGCAGTTATTAATGTAGTTCTTTTACCAGACAGTGAATCCACAGATTTTTTGAAAACTAATTCCTACATATTAAAATTTAAAAATAATACAGTAATCATGTGTTACAGTTTGTTACCCCTGCTCAGAGACTGGAAGCCTGTGTTTCTGCCAGCTTTCTTTGGTTAGCCCATGTTCTTGGGTAATAAGACTTCCCTATGAAGAGTTACATCACTGACATATGTCACAGTTCATACAACAGTTTGGCTTTTGAAAGAATGTAGCAGAGAAATGGAACCCACTGCTGCCCCTCCCATGGGTGGCCTAGGTCTCCATCTGCTTGTCCCCTCTGTGATGCTTCTTGGGTTGTCCCTAGTTGTGTTCTTTGCTGTCTTTGTTAAGACTGCACCTGATTTCCTATCTTGTCTTCTACCTTTAGATCTATTCATTTGCTTACTTACTCAAAACTCATAAGTAATTGTTGGATGAGCAAATCACTACCTACTGGGTGTCTCCCTAGGGTAAGACATCAGGCATAGCCAATAGTTATGTGCAACTGAGGCTTGGATGCGGAGCCTACTTCCTAGAGGTTAATAATATGGCATGGGTGTATTCACTGCACATGAAAATAAACACAGGAGACAAAACAAACCCTAAGAGAATTGAGAGCTGTGGAGAGCTACTTCCTATTGTGGGTGTCATTTGAGCACTGGCTTGTGGGATGTCCACTGGGAAGCTGAGGGTGGCACAGACATAGGACAGAGCAGAGCGTGGGTGGAGAGTGGTGGCACATAGCATGGGCAAGGAGTAGACAGGCAAGGGTGGAAGGGGAGGCTGAGCCAATCCAACCAAGGCAGAATCAGAAATGCCAGTCTAAGGAGTGCCTGTGCCATTCCAAAGTATGGGACAGGTTGGTCTCTTGGTGGTCCCTGGGAGAAAATGGTGAGGAAATATAGAAAATAAAGAGGAGACAAGAGCTGAGAGGACCTAACAACAGCAGGGGCATTTATTTACGCCCTTGCAAAGTTAGTTTCATGTGACACAAGGTTGCCTAGCAGCTAATGACTGACATTGTCCAAGCCAGATGCTTTTCTCATGACTGCGGTAGCTTGACTGCTTTGGGCACGGTGGCCCTGTCCTGCCCTCTCACATTTGACTGGTTTCCAGCCTCAGCCACTCCCAACACCAAAGGTGACAGGGAATTGCCCAGTGTCAGAAAATGTAGTAGAGGCTGTGCCAAGGAAGGATCACGTGGTGAGAGCAGAGTGTGGCAGAGCACAGAGCCGTGAGGGGGTGGGGCCGAGTAGGTCCTGCAGCGATGGCCTCAAGAAGGGCCCGGCTTCAGGGAGGCAGACAGGAAAGGGGAACCAAAGTGCACGACAGCAGCAAGAACCAAAGCAGGCAGGCCCACTGGAGGGCCCAGGGTGCTGCCGAGACTCTCCCACGCCCACCACGGAGTGCAGGGGTCTCCCTCCCTGTCAGGCTACTGGCTAGAAGCCTGTCTGTCAGAGCTCATGTTCCAGCAGAGGATAAGGAAACAGCGGCAGCAAAACCCTGCCTCTTGGGCTGGACTCTTCCCAGACTCTGTTTTGTCCTCTGTTCCTCCCTGACATATTACAAATGTGAAGCTTTAAAAACTAGCTTTAAGGGCTGGCGAGATGGCTCAGCGGTCTAAAGCACCTACTTAGGCAAGCTTAGGCAACCACAGGGGCCATGGTTCAATCCCCAGTACCACATGCTGCACCAGCCCCAGCCCCAGAGCAGGTTGAGCCGGCCATAATATAAATAAAGAAAGAAAGAAAGAAAGAAAGAAAGAAAGAAAGAAAGAAAGTTAAAAAAAAAAAAAAACTAGCTTTAAAAAAAGAAGAGGAGGTGCTGGAGAGATAGCATGGTGATCTAAGCACTTGCCTGGCAAGCACAAGACCCCAGGTTCGATTCCTGGTACTGCATGCTATGCCAGCCCTGGAACCCCCAGCGCACCATGCTGCCCCAAAAATGGGCATGGTGGCACATGCCTATAATCCCAGCACTGAGGGAGGCTGAAAACAGGAGGACCACTACAAGTCTGAGCTGCATAGTGAGGCCCTGTACCAAATACATAAAATGAAACAAAAAAAGATTTTTAAAAATTTAGAAAATATAAATTAAAATATAAAAACTGGCTTTAGTTTTTGTCTTGAAGAATTTAGGTATTAGGACAACAGGACACTAATAGGTTGCATCACCTATGGGCCATATGTTCAGTTAGTTTCAAGCTATCTTGTGTTATTTCTAGTGCATGCCTTACTAAATGATTTGACACTAGTTCCTAATTATTTAACATCTATAAATTAGTTCTATCAAAAACAACAATGAACCAAAAATATATATATATATATATATATATATATATATATATATATATATATATATGTGAAGGAGAAGCCTTATCAGTCGCTGTCCTGTGCTGCGGTGGAAGTGAACCCTGCAAAGTCGTATCCTAGAAGCAAACCCCTGGTGACAGCGTTGAGAGGGAGGACCTGGAAGGGGTGACCAGGCTGCCGGCACTCTGCCCTCGTGGATGGATTCATGCCCTTGTCACAGGGGTAGGTTCTGTCACACGTGACTCCGCAGGAGGGCATCCACGTGAGGCTCGGCCCTCCGACTTGGGCCTGTCATCTCTTCCCCCAAACATAAGCTCCTGTTCTTTAGAACCTACCCAGTCTCTGGTGATTTGTGATAGCAGCATGCAACAGACCATGACACCTTTCCTAATCAGAGAACAAATATCCCTGGATAGACAGAAGATTTCCTGTGTTAGTGGGACAAATGAAAGTCCCTCTGCCAGGTGGGAAGTCGCCCGTAGCCTGATGTCGGGCCGTATTTGCTCGCCTGCCCTGGTGAAGCCTCCCTGAGGTCTGGGCCAGCGAGTTGTCTGCACTCGGTTCAGAAAGGCCCCTGGAGGGAGTCAGGAGCCTCAAGGAGAGGAAAAGCTCACCTCGGCTCCTGAGAGACGTGCACTCCTAAGCGCTTTCGGTTATAAAAATCAAACAGGTGTTTAAATTTGTGTGGGGCGCGATACCTGCTGGGAACCAGAAAAACTGTGCTAAATGCAGCGGCCAGAAGCTGCCTGGCACCTGGGCTGGTTACCAGACTTCAGTGGCCTTGAGGCCCAGGAGCTGAGGTGTCACGTGGCAGCACGCCCTGTGCCGCCGACCTTGATTCAGGACCTGGGCCGGGCACTGACAAAACACGCTCGCACAAAGGCGAGCTTCATCCCGGGCAGGACCACGCCCTGGGGCCCGGCCTGCGGCGCCCTGGGCTCCCTGGCGTGTCTCCTGCCCACGGACTCGATGAGGACCGGGTCTGAGCACCCGCCCGCCCGCCCCAGGGACTCCTCCTCGGCTGGGCTCTTGAACAGCTGAAGGCCTGGGGGCTTCGCAGCCAAGGTTGTGCCCACCGCTCTCAGCTGGTATTGAGGATCCTGGGGGCTTAACTCTTCGTGAGAAGTTGCAAGCAGACAGTGTGTATCCAGTGAAGCTCACCCTGTTCAGTGCTTAGTGGTTTGCGCTCTTGGTTCTCTCTTGGTACCATTGCATCTGTGGCCTCCCATGCACTGGGCACTAACCTCTGGGCTACACTCATCCCCTCCCCACAGGAATTCTCATCAATGCATGTGGTTGTGTAGCTGCTAATGTTGGAGACATAGAACAATTTCTTACACCCCTGAGTTCCCTCAGGCTCTGTTTTAGTCCACCTTCCTCTCCAGCCCCTGACAGCTATTGATCTGTTCTCTCTCTCTCTCTCTCTCTCTCTCTCTCTCTCTCTCTCTCTCTTTCTTTGTGTTTTAGGGAAGGATCTACAGGGTGTTCAGGGTCTCACTACTAGATCAGCCTCATAGTGATCCACCTGCTCACAGCCTCCCAAGAGCTGGGATTACAGGCACATGCCCCCGCACCCACTCTTAATGCAGTCTCAGCATACCCCAGGGACAGGATGGGTACAGCAGGATGGGGATTGAACCGCTGGCCCCTGTGTCTGCTTGTTATGTGGCTGGCACTAAGTTTTCTATCTTGATAGTTTTGCCTTTTCACAGAGTGCTAGCTAGCCTTTAGGGTCTGGCATTGTCGATTTGGTATTTGACATTCACCCCTATTCCTAGGTACAGGATTAGTTTGTCTTTTTTATTCCAAAGTAATATTCCATCATTTGATACACAATTGTGTATGTATTCACATGCTAGGCATTTGGATTGTTTCTCATTTTTGTCTATTATGAATAAAATTGCTATAAGCATTCACGTGGATTTTGTAGGAATACAAATTACCAATTGTTTTCATAAATACCTAGGAGCGGAATGATGGCCTAGGTAAATAAATATAAGATTTTATAAAAAATTTGACTTTATAAGAAATGCAAAAACTGCTTCCCAGAGTGTACTGTGTGTATGGGGCTCAGAAACAACGGCCTGAACTGCGGTGCTTGAACACGCTGAGCTGGGAAAACAGGCTTGGGTTCAAGGTCTCTGCCCACACTGGTGGGGGACCTTCAGTGCTGCAGCTCTGATAGCCCTTTGCCTGAATCAAGCCCACAGGTCCAGCAGAGAACACAGTTGCTCTCCATGTCCACCCGAAGATCTCATTAGGTTTTGCGGAAGAGAAGATGAGGGACGCAGCCACAGTAGGACTGGGACCCAAGAGAGTCCGCCCCGTGAGCGCATTCAGATTCTGAAGAGAATCATTGTAGAAGCTGACTTATGCCTCTGTGTCCACTCAGCCTCCATGAATCACCCATCGCTGAGATAATTGCACTACAATTTCTATTACCTCATTGAAAGGAACAGTTAGCGCTTTTGCTGTTTGATCAGCTTTACATGTCCGTAGCTGGTGATCCGAGCAGCGACTTTGAAGATAACAGTAGGCAGTATAACAACCATTGTTAATTTTCTGTTGTCTTGTTTTGAAACTCTGTATCATTTTTATTTTTTAAAATTTTCTTTAAAACACAATGTAAGGGGCCCAGGAGATAGCTCAGTAGAATAAGTACTTGCCTGGCAGATGCAAGGTCCTGAGTTCAATCCCCATACCACAAAGATAAATAAGTAAATAAGTAAATAAATAAAATAAAAAGGAATGTGGTGGGGTGGATTAAAGTGCCTGCTCAGGCAGAGGCCAGGGGCTAGGGGTTCAATTGAGAACAGGGTGTGGTGGGGCATGCCTGTAATCCAGTGCTTGAGAGGCTGAAAAACAGGAAGGATCACTACAAGTTCAATCTATGAAGTGAGACCCTATAGACTCTGTGCTAAATACATTAAAAGAAAGAAAGAAAGAAAGAAAGAAAGAAAGAAAGAAAGAAAGAGAAAGAAAGAAAGAAAGAAAGACAAGAGAAATGTGTGTGGTGTGGGGCGCCTCCCACTAGGTCTTCCAGAGGATGACTGACAATGTTGTCGACAGCAGGCTAAGTCAGTTCCACTGTGTCTATTGCGCATGTCCTTTCCCATAATTCACTGTTACACTTGGATGTGTGAGATGCAGTCCATATAATGAACCTTCAATGAGCTGTCAGTGAAGAAAGGTTACTGTAGGTCACTCAGGAGGATCTGGCACCCAGGCACCTACTACCAGTAGCAGGCCTCAGGACAAGGGCAGTTGGCCCTGGGGCATTGCCTGGCTTCAGGTGAGGGGAGGAGGGTAGTCCCATAGCCCCAGTTGTGCTGTCTATGGTAGTAGGATAAAAGGAATAAGGGTAGGAGGAAAGCGGAGGCAAGCTTTGTGAGAGATGATCCAAGCTATTCACAGTGATCTATACCGTTACTCCTTAGGCCTGTGTCTTTTTTTTTTTTTTTTTTT
>PVKN010039603.1:0-10864 GCA_004027915.1 Capromys pilorides
TATTGTTTGACTTTAAAGAACTGAGTGTTATTTGGGAGAGAGCTGAATAGAATAAGCGAATTTGCATTCCAGTTGAAAAGATTGCTAACGCTATGCCAGCTAGTTTGTTTCAACTGCCTGCCTCTCCTTCCTTTTCCTCCCTCCCTCCCTCCCTCCCTCCCTCCCTCCCTCCCTCCTCCTTTCTCACTTCCCTGCTCTCTTCTTCCTCCTACTTTCCTATCTCCCTCCTCTCCCCCTCCCCTCCCCTCCCCTTCTCTTTTCTTTCCTTTTTCTTTCACCAGCTCTCCCCAAGTGAAGCCTCTTCATATACTGAGGTCTTCCAACATGCCCTTATGGAAGTGTTGTTACAGACAGTGTGTGGCAGTGAAGTTTCAATTCACATTGCGCCCTTCTGAGCCACTTGGGACCATTCATTTAACCCCCTTTAAGGTTCACCTTTTCCATCAGTCTAGAGTAGGATCAGGGCCTCACAAAATGCTTGAGCAGCTGGCCTCATGGGATCATTGCTACAACTACATCAGATGACATAAATGGTTCTTTAAAAAAATGCAATACACTAGGCATCAGCCTAAAAACTATGGCTCCAAGCTTGTGGCTCCTCATAAGAATTCTGATGTATCTAGTGATTTCTCTGGAGCATTTATGCTGGAAAAGCTCCTGTGAAAGAATAGGCACTACATTGATAATAACCTTTCAGCAAGGCACTGTCCATCAGTATTTTCTAAATGTAGGAGATAACCAGAGGACAAAAACCCTACCTTCCTTCCTATACTCTGCTTAACAACTTCCAGTGTTGATTTATTTGTTGATGGCATAAATCTTTATTTTGTTTTCATAAAGCATAGTGAGAAGAAGGCAACTTAAATTAAGATTTGTGCACTTCTTCTCTTTTCCTTTTGCTTCTTTTCCTTTTTTTTTTTTTCCTCCAGGGAGTGCCATGAGTGAGGCTGAATTCAGGCTTTGGAGAATCAGAAGCTTTAGTCAATGAAGACCTTCATTCAGGAAAAGAGCTCAGAACTGTAAGAAAAAAATTTGAAATGGAAGTCAAATTCTACTTGGAATGAAAGAACAAATTAAAGCAAATCACACCACTTTCTTCTCAGCCCTTATGAGGCTTCTCACCGGATATGCTTAAATAAAGATGCTTTGTGATTGGAATTTGGTTTCTGCTCCTCATCTGAAACTTTACAGTTCAGAAGCTCCTGGCAACCACAGGGCTTGTGCGAGAAGGAGCCCTCGCAGTTTGTCGAATCCGTCTGTCAGGAAAGTCTGTTAACGGATTTCATTCTCATTTCTTTTCACTGGAGTCACAAAGACATGCTAGGTTTCTCCTGAAACACCCCCAGGAGACTCGAGGGAGTATAGTACTTCTAGTTCTCTTTCCTCTAGTGTGACTGCTAAGTTCTGTCGGGAAAAGACAACCACATACATGCACCTTTCATAGGCAGTTTCTCTTGCCTACTCATTGAATTAAAACTGTATGGCGTTAGCACAGGAGGTATTTTGAACACTCGCCTCTTTTTTTATTTCAATGAAATTTTGTTTGTTTAAACAGTTTTTCTACTCTTTCTTTCTGCTTTTCTTCTTCCCTCCTCCATCCAAGCTGATGCACATTTACTCTTTGAAACTCTCTAAATGTACGACCGAGAGCAATGGTTATTGAGCTCGGCTGTACATCGTGTGAAAAGACTTCAGAACTATGTGCAAGGGGAATAATCCCGAGATTATCATTTGGATATTCTGTGAAGCTTCCACTGAGCCGTCAAAACTGAGCTTCACTTTCTGACAGCCCAGCAATAGGCATTTCTTTAAGATACAGCGGTATTTGTAAGGTGGCAGAAATGACTGGAGACAGACAGGCTGATCCGCATGAGACTCACTAACTTGCACAATTTTAGTTAAAAAATCAGAAAGCTACTGGGTTATTTCCACAAAGTAGAAAACAACCAACGTCATATTGATTCATGACTAGAATCAATTAAAACATTGTGAGTATTCTTTTCACATGGACAAGGGCAGAATTTAGGATTAAGTTCATTTTGATCTTTCATTTTACATTTTTGATTTGATGAAAACTTCATGGCTTGATTTATCAAGCCAGAAGTGCTTTTTTTTTCCTTACGATTTCTGAAACCTTTAAGACAAGTGTGGAGCTGGGTAAAACCAGAGGTGAAGGCCAGAAGATGCACTGTGGGGCCGAGTGGCTGGAGAGTGGCGCTGGCTGAGAGGGAAGGTTGGTGTGTGGCTCTGATTCCAGAGTCTAAGTGTGATCCTGCCCAGCTGGGGCTTTTGAGGTCTGTGGAGGAAATGACACTGAAAAGATGTACCCTGGGCACAGACCTGGCACTACAGTGATGAGGCCAAGAGACATCCAAGTGGGTATTCTCAGCAACCCTGCACCGAAGAGATGATACTGACCCTTGTCTTTTTACCAGCCTTTTGGATGTGTGGATGTGCCTAACCCGGGGCTCACACATCCAGGAGTGAAGCAGGTCTGTAGTTGTTGACACTGCAGCAAAAGGTAGCATCCTCTTGAGAGTTTGCGACATTGTGAGCATCATTTAAAATAACTGAAATTAGGTTCTGGGGGATAGCTCAGTGGTCTAAGTGCCTGCCTGGAAAGTGCAGGAACCCGAGTTTGATTCCTGGTACCATAAGCCAAGCCAGCCCCTCCCCAGGCATGCCAAATGGGCCACGGAAATCAGTCAAGGTGGCACCCACCTGTAATTCCAGTACTGGGGAGGCTGAGACAGGAATGTCACTATGAGTCCAACCTACATAGAAAGACGCTGTGTCAAATAAATAAAGACATAAAAAGTAAAATAAGAAGAACTGAAATTGAATGACATGGGTAGAAAATACTGCGGAGGTAGTTATTGTTTTAGGATATTTAAATGGACAGACCTAGACGCAGGGCAGGCAAGATGACATGCCAGTTATGTACAGGTAAAACAGAAGCAACACACTTAAAAAGCATACAATACTAGTTTGATACTTTCAACCCCAGAATATTCCAACACAACCTAGCAGTTGTGGAGAAGGTAGCCGAATACTGAAAAATTAATTTCAAGAGTCCCTCTGTTTTTCCACTCTTTCCTCCTGCTTTTCCTTTTCCCTCCTCCCTCCAAGCTGGTATAGTTTTATCCTCAGAAGTTCTTTGAATTTATGTTCTGGAGCAGTGGTTCTTGAGTTTGACTGCAGGCCACGGGAAGAGGGAGGTGAGGAGGGCAGCTTGGCACGGGGCACACTGTCCTGACAATGGGGCTGGGTTCTGAGCAACGCGTTGTCATGCAATTGAACTTTAGTGTCACAGAGGGTATTCAAGCTTGTGTAAACGCAGAAGGTACTGAGGTTAAGGTGATCACAGTGTCACTAGGTGATGTGACTGCATGGAATGTTTTATGTGCAGCCTGCCGCTGTCCAAAATGACATCGTGTGGCACAGAACAGTATCTTGAAATTTGATGATGTGAGTATTGTGTGACCACAGGATGTAGGCGGATGTCTTCATAAACAAAATAGTGCGCCTTGTAGGACAATAAATTGTCCTGCTCTTGGTGAAGGACACATTTTTGTAGTGAGTGCAGGAAAAGCAAACTTAGACATTAACAGAAAGAACATACTTCCACTGTCCTACAAGGAAAAGGAACAGACATCGTATGAATTAACCTAGCAAAAATTAGTAAGTAGGCAACATGATGTATACTAAGCAAACATGAAAGGATATGAAAAAGTAAAATAAAATACTTAGCTCATTGTACTAAAGATATAATCCAATTGAGTGAGCTAACATTTTTCCTTCCCAGTTGCAGTTAAATACAGCTCACAAATAATTAAAGGAAAGTGATACACCGTGCCAATGTAATATGATGTCTAACTGTGAGCCAGGGTCCAAAAAAATTAATAGTTACTATTTTAGGAAGTTGCACAATTTTAACCTGAGTTTTACACAGTTGGTTGATTGACTCACTTTTTAAAAAAATTGTTCAATTTAATGAACTTTCAGCATTCTCTGAGTATTGGGGAAAGTGTTTGAAGTATGAAGAATAAAAATACATAGTCCTTGATGACTATGTAAAAATACATAGTCGTCAAGTTTGTTTTCTAAGGGGGGAGATACATAATCAACAAACTATATTATACTGTATAGCTTCATGCTATATAGGGTTATACATGAACATATCAGAGGGCTTGCTATAGAACAACAAATTATGTAATACGGAAGGTGTAATCAGAAAAGGTACTGACGAGAAAGTGACGTGCAGCTGAATTCCCTAGAATTTCTGCTAGATACAATGCTTGTAGACTCACATCTGATATTTTATGGCTTGCTTCCTGTTTCTCAGACGCAAACAACACAAAATTTAGAAAGGAAATTATTTTATTTTCCTCTATAAAAATAATTTCTACCGGTTTACAATGGGCTCATCTCCTTAAATAATTTAGAATGATATCAGGACTATTTGTCTTTAAGTTGAAAAAAAAAAAAACGTCTGAAGGAGATGAACCTCTTTAAAAATTTTCTCTAAACCAGACTTCTAAAAATAACATCAAAAAAACCTAAGCAATTAGCTAAATAGGCTTCATAGTCAAAGAGAAATTACCAATTAACCTTCCCACAGCCCCCTAGGAGGAAAGACAGCTAGAGAGTTGAAGAGTGAGGAATTCCTACAGAGGGAGGGTCTGATGCATTTTGAGGGAGGCCCTTTCTGAAGGCAGAACTCACTTGAAAGAAAATCCCAGTCACTGATTCCACTTACGTTTTGGACCTCTTAAGGGCTGAGCGCAGAGCTCTGTTTACTGAGAGAAAACAAACAATGGAGACAAAGAAGGGCTTAGTTAGCACGGCCTGTCTGTCCTCAGCCAGCGGACTTCGGCTTGGCCCTGAAGAAGGCCTGGAAGACTGTTTTGTCCTGAGCTCAGCGCCAGTAGTGGCAGTAGACACACACTGTCTAAACTTTGTGCCCTTCATCTTCTGATAAGGCGAAGCTAGGACTTGTGTTGAATTCAAAGTCCTTCCTACAATTCACACACTGTGCACCGAGCTGACATTTTCTCCTTGGTAGGTTAGGCTGTCCTTATGTCACCTACAGAAGCAGCACAGTTCCGCAATCTGCACATGCAAATCAAAAATAGAAAGCAAAAACCTGGAGTTCTTTTTTCATAGCTCCCACAGCCTTGTATCTCTGTGTCTCCTTCTGCTTTCATATATAATGAATAATTAAAAAATTGTTTACTTATACTTTTATTTAGATTTTGAAGTCATGTAGGAGTCCTGTTTCACACTGATACTATCAGTTGCAAATCTTATGCCTGACCCATTCAGAGACTGTAGAATCTAAATTATCTTGAGAATCCTTGTTCATGTTTTCTAAAGTGTGTAAGCCCATCTCTATTTATTTTTATCCCTTACTCTTAGGCAAAATGATGTATGGACATGGCCTCCAGTGACTCATACTCTTGCTTGGCTATTCCCTACCCTCACAGACATTTCCTTTGCTTGGCTTCTGGGACAACTTGTTCTATACTTTTCTCTCTTCTCGGTCACTATTGTACCTCTAGGTCCCCACAATCCCTTCTCCATTACCACTACGTGAATAATGCACTTTGCCTCAGTTACTTTTCTTTCATTGCTAGGACAAAGTACCTGACACCCAAGGTTAAGGAAGGAAATGTTTATGTAGCTCACAGTTAGTGAAGGTTTCAGTCCATACTCAGCTGGCTCGAAGCAGAGTGGCACATGGCAGATGGCAGCCTTTCAGGGCATTGGGAAGGAAGAAGAGAGCAAATGGGAGGGGTAGCAGCAACAGTGGCAGTGGACAGCAAGTCCATCTCCCTTTTGTTGCATTCAGGTTATCTGCCTCAGGCAGGGTATAACACTCACACTAATAATCCCAGAAGTACTCACCTATAATCACAGCAACATTTACACCCATAATCCCAGCAGTGGACCACCAATTAATCGTAAACTCTAGAAGTCCACTCCATAATTGCATGAGGCTTTGGGGGACAACTGAACACAAGCCTTAACACACTTAATCTTGTTGAATCTGGCATCCACATATGTCACCAGACCTTTGAACTTCCATTTGAACAATAATGTCATCTTGATATAGTTTATTCTTGGTCGTTTGTTATCCCAGTTTAACCTGTCCATTATTCAAACCTGATTTTTTTCTTTTTCTATATATTTCTTTGTAAGTGCTTCCTTTCTTAATAGAAGAAAACCTTTTTATAGGAACTCAAGCCCAAGATGTTGAAAGTAACTCTCTGGCTTTTGTCTTACACTCTTTCTTTCTTTCTTTCTTTCTTTCTTTCTTTCTTTCTTTCTTTCTTTCTTTCTTTCTTTCTTTCTTCTTTGGTATAGAGTCTCAATATGTAGCTCAGACTCATAGTGATCCTTCTGTCTCAGCCTCCCCAGTGTTGGGATTACAGGCATGTGCCACCACACCTGGTTTCTGTGACCAGAACAGCGGCATGGAATGCAGTATCAGGGATTGAACCCAGGTATTTGTGCTTGCATAGATATCTATCATTTTGTTGGTTTTTTTCATGGTACTGGGCACGAAACTTGGGACCTTGTGCTTGCCAGGTGGTCACTTATGTCACTGAGCTATCTCCCTGGTCCTTTGTACACTTTTAATGAAGTAACTAGAACATTCTGTTTTTTATTTTCTTCTTTGAGCAGCCCATTAGTGTTCACTAAAGGAATAGAATTAATATAAATCATATGCATAATTATACAAGGGTAGGAACAAAAGAGGAGGTGTACCAGTGACTGATTGCAGAAGCAAAAGGAAGAATCCAAAATAGCCGTCTGTCCGTGGCACCCCAAAATGTTCCATAGCAGTTGAGGGTTGGACCCCTGAGAGCTGAGTGCAGTGATGCTGCGGAATGCGGTCTTCTGTCCTCAGTTCATAGCCACCTTGCCAGCCATCCGCGGACACTCACAGAGCCTTACTAATCTGCTAAGTGAGAAGTCAACTAGACACCTAACATTTAAATACATCAAACATACTCGGCAACCAATAACGTTTTACCATTTCCATTACTACTTTACAAGCCATTATGATTTCTCACTTTGATTATCACAGAAACTTGCTAATTTCCTTGGTTTTCTGAAAAAAAGTCTAGTGTTTATGTAGCAGCATGAGTGATACAACTAACTTTGTCAGGATGAGTTTTGGAATGGACTTGAAAAGGACCTTGTAGAAGCGTGGAGAACCAAAGGAGAGAGGCTTGCTTTGCCTTCTCTTCTGGGGCCAAAGACTACAGAAAATGGAATTAGCAGAGAAAGTTGTTGGTGCTCAGAGTCTTAAGATAGCAAGCGCCTTATTTGTATTACAGTAGCTAGGAATATGGGCAATGCAGAGGTATAGGAATGAATATGCTAAGTCTTGTTAGCCCTGGACCATGGAACAGGGCTTTATTTGAAGACAAACCAGAGAGATACAGCTACTGGAGAAAGAAAATGCAGCAAACACGACCTGTTTTTCTTGTAATTAGCTTGTAGCATCAAAGTCAGTATCTTGGGCCAATGAGAGAGCAGGCAAGTGCAGGGACTGGGGTTCGATCCTCAACACCACATGCTCCCCTCCACCCCCACCCCGCAGTGCACTGAGCCAGCCACTGAGACCAGGTGTAATTCCAGTGCTGGGAAGGCTGATAATGGATCACTACAAATCTGAGCTGTGTAGTGAGACTCTGTACCAAAGATATAAATTAAAAAAAAAAAATCAGCATTTATGGTATCAAAATTGTACTATACATACATTTTTAAATTGAATCTATGCAAAATGATTAAAAATTAAGAAAAAATATTGAGAGCTTAATAGTGTTTCTTAAGGCCACATGGTTTAGAAGGGAACAGGACTGAAATTTGAACCCTGAAAACTTAATTGCCAAGTTTGTGCTCTAGCTACTGGTTTTCAATGGTTTGCAACCCTGTACACTAGAATACTCTGACACCATTTAAAACATAACTGTTCACAAGCGTTGCCTGCAAACAGTGTTCTGTTCGTTTACTGGTGTGGGGCCCGGGTCTGTGTACTTTACTTATTTTGAAAAATTTTCCCATGTGATTCAAAGGTATAGTTTGGTAAGAACCACTGCTGTATATCATGGGTGTGTTGAATGCATCGTACTGTAGAGACTGAAAAGTGTGGTTTGGGATCAGCAGAATTAATCTTATCCGAGAATTTGTTAGAAATGCAAAAACCATGAAACAAATCTAGGAATAAGGTCCAACAACCTACATTTTAGCAAATCACCTTTGCATGCTGAAATTTGAGAGCTGTTGACATAGAGATTAAGCATCTTGGCTTTGGGCTTCAAGAGATCCAGGTGTAAACTGGCTTTCAACTCTTGCCGTGCGCATTAAATCAAGGAAGACAACATCTCTAAGCCACAATTTCCTCATATGTGATGCAAAAGATAATGCTATTTACTGTTCTGATGAATCATGGACATTTTAGACAAATTATTTTGTACATTTCAGGTGTTCAATAATTAATAAATTATACTGATTTTATGTATTTGGTACAGGGTCTCCCTATACAGCTTGGATGTGCAGTGATCCTCCTGCTCTCAGTTTCCCCAGCGCTGGGATTACAGGCATGCACCACCATGCCTGGACTCAACTGCTGGCTCAGCGCACCCAGTAGGCAAGGTGGGCACTGCTTCTCTGAGCTCGCCAAAGCAGGCACTTAGCTCGCTGAGCTATCTTGCCGGACCTCATTAAAATTCTTTTTTTTTTTTTTTAAATAGAAAAATAGCATGGGCAGGCACACATGCCCATGTTATTTGAGTGTCAGAAAAGAGAATCTCAGTTTATGCATGTAAGCAGCTTTCAATAATATATTACTATGAAGCTGTAAATCATGAAATCTAAATCTAAGTGAGGCAAAGGTTTGGGTAGTATATATCTTACTCTTGTCCTCCAGAAAACAGTGGTCATTAATTTTCTCTGTTATACTTTTAAAAGGAGCTTCACAGCTTTACTCTGGTTAACCTTAATTTGCCAATAGACTACTGAAGATTTGAAAGACTATTCTACTAATCAATAAAAAATGAGGTTACTATAGTAACTAGTTTATCTTCAGTCCTCTGCTTATATACCCTCTGAGATTCAGACCAGCTTGTCATCTGAACTCTTCTATCAGCTCAACTCAGTTTAGATGCTCTGTTGAACTTTAATTTATGAAAAATGCTTTTTTTTACTGATTATAAAGTCTGAATATTTTAAGATAATTTGCTTATAATATAAACCAAGTACTTTGAATGTTAGAGAAATTTTAGAGGTGGAAATAATTTGGAGCATTTTGAAAAGACTTTGTAATTACAAAGAAGTGGTGGTAAAATACTTTTTTAAAAAAAAACTGTGGACTTAAAATTTCAGTTTTCACAAAAGGCATCTTAAGGGTGCGTCATTTGTTGACTATGTTATTTTGAGAAATTTTGTCAAAGAGATAGCAACTTGGTTTTCTTTTTTGTGTTTTTAAAAATTTTTTGATTTATTTTTTGGTATTTTAGGGACAAGTCTACAGGGTCTGTAGGGTCTCACTACTAGATCAGACTTACAGTGATCCACTTGTTTATAGCCTCCAAAGAACTGGCATTACAGGTGTGCACCACCACGCCCAGGTTCAATTGTCCTCTCAGAGCACCCTGGGGCCTGGGTCAGCACGGCAGGCCTGGGGATCAAAACCCTGGCTCCTGCGCCTCCTTGCAGGTGCCTTAATCTGCTGAGCTATTTGGCCAGCCCTTCTTTTTGTCTTTTGAGACAGTCTTGCCAAGCAGCTTAGGCTGGCCTTGAGCTCACTTTGTAGTCCATGCTGGTCTTGAATTTGCAATGACCTCCTGCATCAGCCTCCTGAGTGCTGGGATTGCAGACATGTACCCCCAAGCCTGGCCAGCTACTTGGATCATGTAAAAGAAATCTTGTTTACTTCCTAATAAGTTTGGGACAAATAAAATGAGCATGATTTTTGCGATGGTGAGTGGACTTGGACTCCTGGAAATTTTTCTTGCGATCTTCTTTGGGTTAAGATTTTTGATAAGCTATCATCTCAGTTTACAAAAATCTCATCATCTCTGCACACTTGAATCCTTACCCAGGTCCAAATATTTCTTGTCTTTTTTCCCAGTACGAGGGATTGAACTCAGGATCCTGCGCTTGTCAGGCAAGTGCTTATTCTACTGAGCTATCTCCCTGGCTCAATATTTCTTGCCTTATTCTTATTATTTGGATCTTAGCTGAAACATATTATTCTTTGAGATTGTTTGAGATTATTGCTCCTATTCTCTAGGACTCATGTGAGCCTCTTTCTTTATGCTTGTACAACATTTGTTGAAAAGCCTATCTGTCTAACTGTAATAGTTGCTTCACTTAGGTGTCATCTACCGACTGGGGCACCCAGGGAGGAAAGGTTATAGTATTAGGCCATGCAGGCTTTATACTCATTAAGTCTTATCTCATTGTAGGTTTTCAATAAACATACTAAATTATTATGCTGTATTATATAGAAAGTATATTAAATAACTATTTTGTTTCCCTAAAGCTGTCGTAAAGAAAAGTCACCAGGTGACTTAAAACACAGTAGACTTATTACATGCAGCTCTAGAGATCAAAGGCTTAGAAATCAACTCTTGGCAGGGTCGGTGCTGAGGAAAACTTAAGCCAGGCTCTTCTTCTAGAACACTGGTGACGATCAGCAATCTTGGCTGTCCCTTGCTTGTGGGGCACATCGGCCACCCCAGTCTGCATTTGTCTCGTGTGGCGTTCTCTGCAATGCATGTGTCTGTTTCTCCTCTTCTTGTAGGACGGTAGTTGTACTGACTGACCACCCCCCCACCCGCCCCATTAT
>PVKN010039604.1:0-10854 GCA_004027915.1 Capromys pilorides
TGCAGTGTACTAAGCAGACACACAACTGGAGAGCCAGGACGCTTGATGTTATGAGCACGCCTGAAAGTTGGTTTTGGCAGTTGTCAAGCCATCCATCTTATTTTTTAGAAGCTGAAAACTCCAACTTCATGTGATCTTAATTATAATCATATTTTTATTTAAAGTGGGAAGCAACGGAAGATTGTGGTAGCATAAATCACAAGTCATCTAATCTCATTTAGGTTATATGAAAACAAGATGGAAAACTTTGAAGTTGGTGTGTTTATTTGCTAATCCACCTCCCTCCCCCTGCATACACATCACATTATGTTTCTTAGAACTGTTTGGACAGGAAGTATTCTTCTTTTTCCAGGATTTTTATTTTAAAAAATAATAAGTTCAGTGTCTGACTCTAACTCAGTATGCAGTTGGTCAAAAGCAAACCATCTTAGCTATCACTGTTGCGTCAAATTGAGCAGCTTATTAAAATAACCAAGAGACTTTTCTAGTCTTTGATGATAGAATAAAAAGGAAGGAAATCTAAGGCAGACAGACGTATGACAGCTACAAGGTTCTTAGAATAGCTAAAGTGGTATAGGAACATGTACAGGAAAAGAAGGGAGAATATTGCCTTTGAATTTTCCAAATCTCTAAAGTTTTGGAGATCACATTTATATTTATATACATAATTTATATATATAATTTTACAACATTCTAATTTGATTTTATTGGGGCTGGGGAGATAGTCCAGTGGAATAAATGCCTGCCTGGCAAGCACAAGGTCCTGAGTTCAATCCTTGGTACCACCAAAAAAAAAATAATTGATTTTATTTCATTGTCATAAGAACACTCCAGAGATTTGATATCCTTTTTGAAAATACTAAATTTTACAACAGAGTATTATTGCGCTTATTCATTATCTTTTGGGCTGAAATTTGATGTTCAGTGATTAGTAGCTCCCCATTTTCCCTTTCCTAGATGTTAGCAACCACCATTCTTTTCTTTGATTTTATAGTTTTGAGTGCTTTAAATACCTCTTATAAATGACATCATGCAATGTTGGCTTTTCTGCTGCTGGCTTATTGCACTTAGCATAACATCCTCAAGGTTCATCCATACTGTCACATGTTACAGAATTTTTTTCCTTCTAAAGAGGGGGCAACAAACCATCCATGATACAAATCTGCCACATTCAGGAGTGAGGTTGCTTGATTATATATAGTTAGACTTTTAACACCTTGAACCATGTCTGTACTGTTCACCTAGCAACTGCATCATTTTGCATTCTCACCAATATATAGGGTTCTGGTTTCTTTATATCCTCACTAACATCTACTGACAGGTATGAGGTGATACCTCCTTGTGACTTTGATTTGTGCTTCTTATTCATCAGTGAAATGAAACATTTACCTTGAAGCTTATTTGATACAATTAAATATTGTCCCTTTCTGTGTAACAGATTGTTTTGTTTTGTTTTGTAACATATTATGTTTTGAAAGACAACCACTGAATAATTTGGCTTTCTACCAGGGAATAGTGGCCAAGCTGAGGCCCCACCAGCTATCGACCACCAGCCTTGGCTACTTGCACCTCCACTCATAAATGCAGAGAGACAGTTCATTCTCCATGACCAAAGGGTCTTCTTTGTCTCTGTTGAGATTCAGAAATTATACACTGGTGAATGAAACTAATCGATGAACAAGACTAAGCCATTTCTTCCATGTTGGTAATTTAATGTTCCAGATACATTATTTTCAGACGCCTAGAGCAAAGTGAATAACCTCCTATACACTTTAGTAATTGATCATCTATAAAAATAAGTACATTTGCTAGGCACATATAATTGTCAGACATTGCTATGTGCCTCTCATACATTATTTCATCAATCCTCAAAATAACCTATAACATTATTATTATTAATATTATTATTATTATTATTATTATTATTGAACCAGGGATTGAATTCAGGTCCTTGTGCTTGCCAGGCAAGCACTTATTCTACTGAGCTATCTCCCCATCCCCAAGCCTATAACATTCTAAATGCTATTAATTTTATCTCATTTCAATTAACCCAATATGTATGTGTACAAAATTCATTCTACTTAGCTTCAAAACGCTATACTTTTCTTACTTTCATTTTATTGGTTATACTATCTATGCCCGCAGACACTGTCTTAGTTACTCTTCTCTTGTTGCTAGGACAAATACAGGACATGCAAGCTTAGGGAAGGAAAGGTTTATTTAGCTCTCAGTCACTGGCCATTTCATAGTTTAAAGCAACCTGAATTACATAGCAAGACCTCGAGACATTGCACTTCCACGCAGGGTGCTCCGCTTGATATCTCCAAGAGAGGCCACCAGGCCTGGGGGCAGGGGAGGTGCATGCCTCTCAGGCCCCACTCCTCAAGCCCCACCCTGGTCCTCTGGCCCCACCCATCCAATCCCGCAATTGACCATGCCGTGATTTACATGAGGCTTTGGGGGGACAACTAGATACAAACCTTAACAGACACTGATCCAACCAATTGCATTAGAAAATTTAAATGATTTCTATTCAAAGACTGAAATTGCTATATATAGCAGATTCAAGTGAAAGAAAAGAAAGCAAACTATTTCTTCCCAAATGACTCATATACAAAAACTCAGGAATACCCAACCATGGCTCATGCATTTCTCTGAGTCTTTCATAGTCTGGGTGATTGCGCAGCATGTATCAGCTTTCAGCTATATTTCTTATCAAATAAGTAAGTGCTTTATTCTCAGAAAGTATACTATCAACATAGTTACATATGACAAGACACTGCTTATACTTGGACTCAATCAGGTTTATAGCTTTTTCATAGCTATGTGATTACCATTATCTTGCAAGTCTACAGTCTACTTGGTCGCCCTCTAACCTATTCTTATATAGATTCAAAATAGCATCAATTCAGTAAGCATATACTATGCTCAGGATTTATTATCTCCAAGGTGCTGCTGGTGATTCAATGGTTGGATTTGAAATCTCCAAATATTCTCCTTACTCAGGGCTTCTCCTGGACATCGGGCAATTCAATGTCTTCAGGAGCCAGAAAGGTGCTGTACAAGCTACACCTGACTGGGCTTGTTACACTAGACAGTAACAGTACTAGGACCACCTGGAGAGCATCTGCCTGATCCACACAAACAGCTGCTATTCAGCTGTTGTCACAGAATGGCATGAGGGGAGGCAGGCTCCATATGGCTCATGACCACTAATGTTTTTCAAAAAGATCTGGAAATTCAGATGTCTGTGTAAAATATGTTGATCTGTACATGCTGGAAGCTAATGTCATTTTTTCTTTCTTTCTTTTAAATACAATGCAGCCAAGTCCACCAGGCCAGCATTGTGTAACCTTTGCTTTGTGGATTCTCTTTCAGTTCCTTTAGCCCCTCTACTGTCCTTCCATACCCAGAAGAATGTTGTAAGCTGTGCTTCCTTTCTACTTAGAAGGGGATGAGCTTAGGGGAAAGTGGAGAGTAACTAGATCCTTCAACCAAAAACTTAAACTCCCAAACCCCGCCACTTCCTGCTGTCTTTGGACAGAGTCACCACAGACAAGAATGTGTGCACATCGGACTTTCTCCAAGGAAGAGGAGTATTACCATGCTCCCTTACACAGTATGCAGGGCCTCTCTCTGACATAGCAAAGTAGGAAAAGCTGACAGAAGGTTAAAGGGCACACCACGCCTTCAAACTAAGACAGAGTAGGACATTTAAATGAGATTCAAAACTACAAATTGTAGATTTGGCTCCTATGAGAACAGAAAGAAAAATTAAAATCATAAGAAGTGACACAATTACCAACAGGGGTTCCTTGGGTGGCGTATCTGGTACAACATACTGGGAGCGTTGATCAAAAGGCTTTACCTAGACACATGCCCATGGTGAGATGTGACAGGAAGCTGGAGGTGATGTCACCAGTCAAAGGGGGAGTGGGGGAGTAGATGGCCCAGAAAGCAAGATTGTAGAGCTTTTAAGGATAACAAACAGCCCATTGCTGTGTTGTAGGTGGCTACAGAAGAACAAAAAAAAAATAGCCTCAGGAAACTCTGAAATGGTGAAGTTCCACTGCCAGACCTGCAACAGAAGTCAGAAAAAGCTATTCATAGTGGGCCTTTGAAAACATTCCGTTTACTAACTCCCAGATTATCAAACTAATTAAAATGAGTTTGGCATCCTTGGAAAAAAAGCAACTGTCTTAGAATTTTTTTCAAAAAAAATCAAGAATGATTAAACATTTAAGATAAATTTCTTTCAGACTTTTACTCCTTATTCCTCAAGGAACATTCCTCACGAGTCCCCTTCTGCTTTTCTGGGCTACTCAGAGAAAAAGCAGGATCAGAGAGAGCTACGAAGGTCCTCTGGACGTCAGAGGAGGTCCTTAGTCCTCATAGTGGTCCTCAGGGGCCAATTTTACTTTCCCTCAATGACTTATGATGCTGGGAGTTCAGTTCCACACCTGCCTCTGGGGAGATATTGATGTGATTCCTATTAGCCAGGCAAAGAAGAAACAATCTCAAGGCCTCAAGGAATATGAAGGATACTTTTTCATTCTTGTTTTTACTTCAGATCTCTAACAGAGGAACTGGTTCCTTCATAATGAGCAATCTATATTACTTGATGCAAGGAGGTCAAATCACCCTCTTTCTCGTCAAGACAACAGTCATGGCTACATTTGGGGGTTGATTTTCAGGCTAGAATAAGGGAAAGGGACATCTGAGAAGCTCAGAGCATCAGTGAAGACCACAAGATCATGGATCTAGAGATTCAGCTTTCACCTTGTGAAAATAGAGACATATTGTCCAGCTCCAAAAATGGTGGTAAAGGAAGTTGAAAACAAGGACAGCAAAAGAGGTTGGCTTCTTTCAGCAATAAGGATACTATCTCTCCCCACCCAGATCTTGGGACTGGGATATCCTCTCACTCACAAAACCAGAGGGCAGGAGCAGAGTTGAAATCAAAATGGGGGTGGATGTTCTACTCTAATGGGCCCAGTTGCCATTGGGCCAAGTTGGAGGCAGAGCCTAATTCATTATCACTAAGAACTGAACAGAGTTGTGACTAGAACACATTTGGAAAAGAGAAAAAGAAATGAATAGATTAGTATTAAAGACATTGGCCAACTCCAGCAATCATCTCCAGATTCCCCCAGACTGAAGTGGGATTATGGGACACTAACACTCTACCAGACAGAGAGCGATGTTTCATTGGTCAAGAAGGTCTGTGAAGTACCCACACATGTGTCATCTTGGGCTAAGCCAGGTAAAGCAGTAATTATCCTGTGGCCCTTAGCTGGTTACCTTTTCAACTCCAACTCATGTCACCTTTGCTAGCATAAGTGTGTTGTCCAGCTAGCTTTAAGTACAAAGGTGGAATTTATAGTAAGACCAAGGGATGCTTTGTGGAACTCAGGTTTAGTACATCTCTTGCCAGGCTGAGCAAAGAGCTGCAATCAAGAACTAGAGAGGCTGTCTCTGATTTCTGAGCATTGCTTCATGGGTTTTTTTTCCCTCCCTGCATTCAGAGAGGTTCCCAACCCACCTAAACCCAGCCACACATACAAATACAGAAAGAGAATCTCTTTGCCCAAACTTGGCCCCGGTGTGCATCCAGGGTCCAACCCAGCACAGTTAGCAGGCAGTTCATGTATTAGAGCAGGACTCAGCAGATCCAGTCTCAGACCTGTGCTTCTCAGAGTGCAATGTGCACTCTTTTGGAGTCCCCTGGTCATTTTGATTAAATGTAGAATATTATTAGGCCTTGGGTGAAATCCAAAAGGTAACAAACCTTAGGCTGGTCTGTGAATCACATGTAGCAAACTTATAGAAAGTAGACAAGGCCACTTCGTAGACCTGGTAAGGCCATTTGTGGAACACTCTGTGCCAAATGCGTCATGTGCCATATTGCGCCCTGCCTCTGGCCCTATTCGCCCCTTGTCATGCACTGCAGTTTTTTCAGATGCGCTTGTCCCAGGGCAGGGGATCTTTGTGAACTCCAGATGTTTTCTCCTCACACTCCTCTACTAACTTCACCTGAACTCCCAATCCCTAAGTGTTCTTGTTCTCATCTAATTCTCATAGAGAAAACTGATCTTATATAAGAGCAAATACATACTATTAACAGTAGCTTAATCAGTAAGTGTTAATCAAAAATTAATTATGAAGTATCTGTATTTTGCCTTTTTCTTTAAGAATGTATCTTATATCTAATGGGGACATCTCAGAAAATCAATACCTAATAGAGAAATTTTAATCAAGAAGAAAGTAGACTGGCATTGCATTGTTTTAAAATATTACAAATAACAGTGTCCAAGCTTCGTTTGGGCTCTGGAGAAGCCATAAATTCTGGCTGCTACACAGAATCCTTGCTGGCTAAGCAATACCTGTTGAGAGCTGGACAGATTTCAAAACCAAAGGCAATAACCAAAGAGATTCTAGCTAAAGTTATGTGGGTAATCATGTGAAATTAATTTTCTACATTTAAATTAAATTATAGTATGTGTAAGATCAATTAAACATTTACATCAAGAAAATTACACATTTTACATAAACACCTAGCCAGCAGAGGAATGGGAATAGACAGTGTTGGAACATATGAGTTCTTCGTGTTGATGCAGGGCTTAAGAAGTTTCCTACTTATTAAAATTTTTTAAAGCATGTGAAGGCTGTTGTTGCTTATATTAGTGTTTTCAAGAATTCTACTTATTCTATCTTCCAGTAGATTTAGTGTTTCTGTTTTAATATTTAGATGTTTGATCCATTTCAATTTTATTTTAGTTCATGGTGAAGTATATGGGTTTAGCTTTAATCTTCAGCATGTAGAAAACAAATTTTTAGGCACCTTATTAAAGAGGTTTTTTCCTAATGAAAGTGTTTGACTCCTTTTTCAAATATAAGGTGGCTGAGTATGTCTGGATTTGTTTCTGTATCTTCTAGCCTATTCCATTAATCCTTGGGTCTGGTTGTTTGTTTGTTTGTTCTACTTTCTGCTAATACCATGCTGTTTTTATCACAGTAGCTTTGTATTATAATTTCAGAAGAGATAAATAAGATGTAGTCTTTTTATTAAATAAAATACTGACTCTGTTATAAAGAATGGTAAACTTGAGACATTTCTAAGTAATTGGATGTGCTTTGAGACCATAGTCTTAAGTGAAATAAATATGACATACAGGTAAATGTCATGTTATTTCTCTGGTGTGAGAAACAAAAAGTGTAAATAAGGACCAAAATGTATAACAGGTATTGAAAAATAGAAGAAATGCTTAAAGGGGATGGGAAACTAGGGCTAGGGATGGAAGAAAGGAAAAAATTAGAAAAGAAGAAAAAATAAAAACAAGGTTTTGTAAATAAGGAGGGGAATAAGGATTGAAAAACAGGGTAGGGGAATGGGGGAAAACAAAGAAAAATTAAGATATGTCATGTACAGGTACAAATTCTCTATGATGAATGTCATCATTATGTATATCTAAAATGCACCAATAAACTTAATTTTTAAAACGTTATTTTAATCCAATCTAAATTGATCTGAAGGGCCTAGGGAAATAGCTCAGTAGAATAAGTGCTTGCCTCGCAAGCACAGGGCACTGAATTCAACTCCCGGTCCCAAAAAACAAAGTTAAAAAAAAAAAAATTGATCTGAGCACCAAAGATTTTTAGAACTGCTATTTCCTATCTCCCATATGAACATTTTAGTGAACATATTTCCCGAACATCCTATAGGCATCTCTCTCAGTCTTCTCAAGAAAGTGATTCTCTGTAGACTTTATAAGATCTCATAGATTCCTAAAGATAAAGATATATTGATCTTCTCTATAAATACCCAGAATCCACTTCAAAGTAATATGGGGTCTTATTGCCTCTTGTACCCACTGGCGTGAAAATCTTGGAAGATGCTAGCTGCTGCCAGAAAGCTCAATGTTTGCTCAGGATTCTTCGCTTCCCATGTGTGTGTGCTTGCATGCGAAGCCAGGAGCATTTTCTCCCATCATCAGTAAACTCTGACAAAGTAGACTTCCTCAATTTACTTCAAATTCTGAAGCAACAAGGAAAGAGTAAAGTAGCTTGGCCTATAATGTGTATTTGGCAATTCTTTCATCCACCTATTAGATCAGCCAAAACGGGGAAAAGAGAAATGCTTTGAATAAGAATACAACAATTACAGGAAGATTTTTCATCAGCCATGGCTGTTGATAAAACAGTAAGCTTGAATTTGGAGTGACGCATATTGGAGTCCCTGCCTAGGACATCAAAGTTATTCATCACAGGACCTGGAAGTAAATTGGAAGCTCCCATTTTTTTTTAAAGCCAATGTCATTCAGGCAGTAGTGCACATTCAGGATATTGCTAACTTTGAACTTTCAGATCATGTTTGTATTAACCTTCTGAAGGATTTTCATTATCTGAACAACATAGGTATTTTCAAGTTGAGCACTTAATACTTCTACTTACAGACATTGATTGGTTAGGGACTGGGGAGATAACTCAGTGATCTAAGCACCTGCCTGGCAAGCACAAGGACCTGGGTTCAATCCCTGGTAGTGCATGTAGTGCCAGCCACTGAAACTGGGTTTTATAGCACACACACATGTAATCCCAGCACTGGAGAGGCTCAGATGGGAAGAATATTATGAATCTGAACTGCATAGTGAGACAAACAAATAAAAAAAGAAATTGATTGGTTGGTATTTGTATTAATTTTCCAGTTAACAGGGCCAATTAAGAGGTAATTCTTATACAGAGTCATTCTAGGACAAGTGTAGGTAAAAATATGTATATGTTAAATTTTGATGTAGAAAGTAATATTTAAATTAGGAACCAATATGAAAACACTGAGAAGAGTAAAAGTGATTTTTTATTGTGGTTATTATACACAGTAGATTTAGCAATCATGTACAAACTGCTATGAAAAAAGATATCATGTGCAGTGCACTGCCTCCATACCTGCAGCATGGAAACTGTGGCCATGAGGGTGAATTGAGACCCAGTGATGTTTGTACACAGTCTAGGGAAAGAGAGGCCTTGGAACCTCTAATGCTGTTGCTACCCTTTGCTTATCCCACCCATCCTCTTCACTTAATCTTCACCTATCCTAAAAAAGAAAAAAGGAAGGAAGGAAGGAAGGAAGGAAGGAAGGAAGGAAGGAAGGAAGGAAGAAAGAAAGAAAGAAAGAAAGAAAGAAAGAAAACAAAGGAAAAGGCAAAAGTTACTTGTGAGGAAGGAGAAATAAAACTTTGGAGAACTTTCTAGAAACTCTGTCATCCCCTAGATGTAATGGAATGAAATTAACATCATCCTTTCACCTGCTGTGCTACCCAGCTAACAGTAGATAAGCACTGGACTTCACTCTTTGATTATATTATGTTTATATTCCTTTCTCCAAGACTGTTCCGTGACTATTCCCAGAAGGAAAAGCAGTGTCACGTTACTGTATTTTCCACAAATTCAGAGGAAAATTCAACTGAGAAAAGAGCAAACCCTTCTAAATTGTTCTGATTCCCCCATCAACCATAACTGTCCTGAAATGCCATCTGTCCCTGTAGCTGAGCTGAACAGAGCTGCTGGGAGCCCCAGAGGCTCTCCACAGCAGCCTTGTGAAGTTGGGTAAGACAGGTGACCAGAAGTCTCTGGACTGTCCCAAGAATGTTTCTTCTCCAGGGACTCATTTTTCTGCACAAATTTTCTACCACTTTTTCGACACAAGTAGAAAATTAGAATGAATATGGAGGAAGAGAACTGAGAAAAAGTAGGAAGACTAGTCAGTCCAAAAATTATCACTCTCATCTTTAAAGGGAGCAATTTCTTTGGAAATAGACTCCACTTTAGCAAAGTTGCTGATCAGAAGAATCCTACACTGAGAAAAATTTTCATTTCTCTGACCATGCATCTTGCTAAAGATAGATAAATTCACAAAGGTGACATTACTGGAAAGTTTTTCTAACCTTTGGGAGAATCTCAAATATAAGAGGAGTGGGTTATCTTTCAGCTGGCTCATGTTGAACTTAATTCCAAGCATTTCAGACAACTGGAACCTTACTTGACTCACTGGCAAGCCTGCAGCTTAAAGGAACACAGTCTTTGATAGTTTCATCCAGGGTAGCAGCATACGGGGGCCACTAAGCCCTTGAGAACATTTTTTTCCATCTCCAGATCCCTAATAGCAGGGTGTTTGTGAAACTCGTTGCTCAGACACCGGGTGATGCTCTTCACTTCCCTCCCTTGCTAGTAAAACTCCTGGGATCCAATTACGGTGCAGTTACCTCTCTAGCAGAGATTTCAGCCCCATATTTTATAGGTGTCCGTTCTGTGCCAGAGCCCCTGCAGTCAAAGCTGCATTCAGTGTCTGCTCCCATTTGCTGGAGCTTTCACATTACTATGTAGAAAACACATGTTGCCTTTTTGGAGTATGTATACACAAGGCTCATTAATGATAGGTACGAACTGTGTTGATTTGTTTACCAAACATCGTTGAAATCAGAGTCATTTCAGTAAATTGAGGTCATGACACTGTCCTTTTAGACCTGTCCTCCCAGTGTTTTGTGTGGGAATATTGAAACAAAAATGCTCCTTTTGAATACTGCAAAATGGTGGCCTTTACAAAACCTACTAATAAGATTTATTGAGAGGAAAACATGTGGAAAAGGATAATAGCCACCCAATTAAGCAAGCTTTTTCAAAATAAACCCTAAGAAAATTCAATCCAGTTTTTCTTCCAGAAATGGAACAGTCTGATGATTCAGAAGTTAAGACATGGTTATGTTTTCTATGTGGGTATCCTGACTTAACAGCCCTCAGCAAGATGGCCCAGGTCCTTGGTTCACATATCAATACTAAATTATGACAGACAGGCTCATA